>CAKNYM010019520.1:4932-47117 GCA_932195095.1 Andricus curvator
GCGGTATTCCAAGATATGTATATGTTTCTCCAATACCAAGATGTTGAATGGTATTTCCGCCGATGAGTTGAACATCCTGATCGTGACCCGATGATGTAGTTTCTAGTCTTCCTTGGTGTAGAAAAATCTGACTGATATTTAATGGATAAATGGGGTTTGCAGGAGAGAAAGAATAAAACTCTATCTATTTCAGAGAATGCATTTATTCAAAATGACCTGAGCTGACCTGTGGTACAGGCAAATGTTCTATATGGGGCAGAATACGTCAAGTGTTCCTACGTGAAATTATTGTTTTTTTGGTTGATCTGGTTCAAACTTGGCTGAATTATAGTCCCAGTGGACCTATATTATTTCACCAAACCAAGGTTTCTTTATCAACCGGTTGTCCATATACAGGGACCTGATGTTTTCACTTTTTCAGGTGCTTTTTCACCTTCACGTTAGTATAACTTCTTTTAGGACTATCCGATTCCACTTTTATTATAGTGTTTTGGAAAGCTCTTTTCATGTAATTTAAGACTATAATAGCATTTTTTTTCATTATGAGTTTTTGTTTGATAATCAAAATTACAATATATTTTTTGAAAAAAATCCCTACTTTCCAAATTTTTTTTTGTTTTAAAAATAGGTTTTTTACACTCTTGAAAGTTATGTAGAAGGGAAAGCTGGAAATAATTTCTTAGTCATATTTAAATTTTTACGCTTGGGGGTACCACGTTATGATTATATAATATACATACACACAAAAAACCATCTCACGATATAGTTGAGGAGCTTACTTTCAAAAAGGAACATATCTATAATTTGGAAAAAATAGTTCTTTCTTCGTTTCTGAATCTGCCAAGAAATTCGTCAGAATCTGACTAATCACACTGTATTGCCTGGGTACATATGAGCACCTCAGAGCAAGAGGAAGACCCCGCAGAGTCGAGAGGAAAAGCGAGACAATTATCGTTGCGCTGTCTTACCCTTCAGGCATTTTGCGTAAAAGTTTCTCTTTCTAACGGTACTTGTCTCGTTTTTCCTGACGGCTCTGCGGAGTCTTTCTTTTGCTCTGACGTGCTCATATACGAATCAGATTTTGACTTTCATATGAAAATCCATTTTCCCTCAAAATGTTAATCGGCGAGAAATTTGAGTTGTAAGCAGTGTCTATTTCAATGCCCTAAAAATGATGCAGGTAAAGGCTAAAGGGTACAGACGAGAAAAAGACCAAACGTTGATTGAAACTTGTCTTAAAGTGGTATTAAATTGGTATTTCTTTTCACGAGGGTTATTATACTTCTACAGTAGGTAGAATCACTGGTTGAATCAGTATTTAGAATTATCACTGGTGAACCAGTGATTTTCCGACGTTAAGTGGACGAGCCAGTAAGTGACTTAACTAAAAGAGCGTTACTAAAGATACCAGTGACGCCAAATGATAGATTCTACCAGTGATATACTGACATAGCGCTCCATGCGGCCAAGATATGAACCTGCAGTCGTCTGGTACACGCGTATCGTCGGTCGGGTCTTTGCATTTCTCGAGTGAAAACGAACTTTATTGTGTACTAGTGTTTGTGTTATACATATTTGGAGCCTGGCTGCAATAAGCAGGGCATGTGTATAATATCTTTCGCTTGAAAGTGGGGAGGTTCCTGGCCACTTGTGTTTAACTTTGACCAGCCTTTGACGGAATGGCGGGCCTTCCCACGGGTAGGCTTGTATGTATACCATTAAGCCATTTCCCTTTCGGGGTAGACGTGACACTACCCGATTCGGGTAGTGTTTCTAGGTTGATAACTTGTAGTAAATAACTACAAGTGTGGGCTCACCACACCTACGATGTGCCAACAGCACTCAGTTTTCTCGAATGGTCACCCATCCAAGTGCTAACCGCGCCCAACGCTGCTTAACTTCAGTGATCTGACGAGAACTGGTTTTTTCAGCGTGGTATGGCTGTTGGCCATAATTTAGGCTTAATGCATTATATCTTATTATATTGCAGTCCGGCCCTCATTTACTGTTGTAAGAGTAAAGTACGGGTTTTCAAAGATAATTTTGCAAAAGTTATCACTAAATCAGAGATGAGGTCACATCATCTCTGAAAAAAGTGATGAATGATAAGTGTCATACCTAACCAGCTAAAGGACGACAACGCGTACACACGACCAGATGACTACTGGTACGGAGTAACCAGTGAGCCTAACTGATTAAACCAGTGACGGAATTCCACTGAGTGAACTAGTGAAATCTCACTAATGTCAGTAAAACAACTTCTGACTGTTTCAACCAGTGAGATTTCACTGGCAATCAGTGAAATTTCACTGGTTCATTTTAAGAGAGTACCACTTTATATTTAAAAAAATTTTATTGCTAGTATTTATGTATGGAGTAAAATGAGGCGTTAGCCATCACTCACTAATGAAAACTTCCTTATCAGCACTAAGGAGGATATTATATGACATATTATTAACAAATTATTACTATATATGATTGTTTATTATTCTTATTGTATTATATTATATTATTACATTGTATATTCCTCTAAGCCACAAAAACAGGGTACACGCAGATTTGTGTGCGTATTGAAACTAGACCGGGAGATTCCAAACATGGTCTGAATTTATCCGAAATCAATCCGATTCACGATTTTTTTCCAAAATATGTCCGATCTAATCCGAAAACTTTACGAAAACAGACAAAAATTTGTCTGATTATGTCCGGAGTCTGTCCGGACCATAAATTTCGACTCCGGAAAGAGTCCGATTAAATTCGCAATTAGTGCGGAATTCAAAACCTGAAATTATTTTCGTTGAACTAAAAATGGAAAATAGTCCGGTCTAATCCAAAATTTATCCGTACGTAAACTTTCACTCCCGAAAGAGTCCGACTTGATCCGAAATTATTCCGGAACTCAGTACCGGAAATTATTTTTGTTAAAGTAAAACCGGAAAATCGTCCGCTTAAATCCGAAATTCTCCCAGTCAAAAACATGGACTCCGGAAGCAGTCCGATTCTATCTAAAATTAATCCGCAGGTTCAAGTTTTCATTCGGTGAAATTGAAGTGAAAACGGAAAATTGTCCGATTAAATCCGAAATCTGTCCGGTCTGAAACATCAACTCCGGAAATAGTCCGATTCTGTACGAAATTAATCAGCAGGTTTTAGTTGTCATTCGGTGAAATTAAAGTGAAAACAGAAAATCGTCCGCTTAATTCCGAAAGCCGTCCGGTCAAAAACATAGACTCCGGAAGCAGTCCGATTCTATCCGAAATTAATACGCAGGTTTTAGTTGTCATTCGGTGAATTCAAAGTGAAAACGGAAAATCGTCCGCTTAAATCTGAAATTCGTCCGGTCAAAAACATCCACTCTGGAAACAGTCCGATTCTATCCCAAATTTATCGGCAGGTTTAAATTGTAATTTGGTGAAATTCAAGTGAAAACGGAATATCGTTTGGTTGAATCCGAAATCTGTCCGGTCTAAGACATCAGCTCCGAAAATAGTCCGATTCTATCCGGAATTAATCCGCAGGTTTTAGTTGTCATTCGGTGAAAATAAAGTGAAAACGGAAAATCGTCCGCTTAAATCCGAAATTTATCCGGTCAAAAAAATTCACTCCGGAAGCAGTCCGATTCTATTGAAAATTTATCCGCAGGTTTAAGTTGTCATTCGGTGAAATTGAAGTGAAAACGGAAAATACTACTGCATAGTAGGGTGTATCAAAAAAATTAAATATTTTGCTTTCGTTTTTGGGTAGGGCGTCAGAAAAAATCCAAAAAAGCGATAATAAAACTTCGAAAACAAACAAAAATAATGAGAATTTCGATAAAGACGAGAATATTAACACGAAAAATTATGAGGATACTAATAAGCTTTTGAACAAGGATGAGGATAATTATATGGTTCCGATAGAAAATGAATCTGTTCACGAAAGTGAATCTACTGCTCTCTTGGAAAGAAGGAGCAGTTGATGGGAATGATGATGGATTTGATGACGATGTGGAAGAAGGAGCACTTGATCGGAATGTTGATAGAATTTACGATGATGTGTAAAAAAAGGAGTTTATGGGAATGATGATGAAATTGACGATCATGTGGAAGGAACAGTTGATGGGAATGATGATGGAATTGACGAGGATGTGGAAGAAGGATCAGTGCACGGGAGTAATAATAATTGATTGAAATAGTTTTTGTCTTACTGGTTTCTAAACTGTATGCTCATTTATAATTAAATACTCTATAACTGTATTGAATTTCAATTTTGTTAGTTCAGTTTGCTATACCGGATACGATTAGGGTGTATTGCGTTCGCGAATAACTAGACAAATATCGGGCAAAGACGGATAAGTATACAATTAAGCCATTTCCCTTTCAGGGTAGGTGTGACGCCACCTGATTTGGGTAGTGTTTCTAGGTGGATAGTTTCTATAAGATAAGATAAGATCCAAATTATTCGCATTTGTTAGAAAGGACAAATTTCTTACTTCACCGGGTGAGATCCAGATAAATCGGATCCCTAAATTCGTACAAATTTCGGATTTAACCGAATGAGATCCGAATTAATCGCATTCTTAAAAATCGTACAAATTTTGGACTTAACCAGATTAATCGCATCCGCCGGACCGTACAAAAAACGGACATGAATGGATACAAACCGGATTGATCGAATCTGTCAGACCGTACAAAATACGGACTCAACCGGATCTAACCCGGACTGATCGAATCCGTCAGACCTTAAAACTTTAAGATTCTACCGGATGATATTCGGATTAATTTCCGTGCTCCTTCGATTAGACAAATTTCGTACACGCAGATTTTTGTGCATATTGAAACTAGACCGGGTGACTGCAGTCAGGAATACACAATAGGCAGAGTGTTGCATTTTACAGGCACAAACAACACTATATTTCCAATTACAAAAAATACAACAACGTATTATGCATCTTGCTAAACCTCGAGTCGTTTGAAGCCGGGCCGGCGGAACGCAGGTTATCTGTCTACCTCGCTCCTAAAGAAGTGTGAATGTAAAGCAATTAGAGTAAGCGAGATACAAGCATATAGAAAAGAAATTACGGTTTTCCATTTTTTAGTGTGTTCAGTTTGGTGCCCAACTGGGAAATGAGCTCTGAATTGGGATGCACTAGTTCTTCAGTGGATTCAGCATCAACTTTCAAAATATTTCAACTTCCATTTGCATCAGCTACATTGCACAGCTTTTCCTTTTCCATATCATAATGTACATCGGTCGTGAATTTGAATCCGATTTCAGGAGGATCGCGACTCGGAGTCTTTGCTCGCTTAAAGTTACGTCCGGACACATCGATACTCATTTTACATATGATCAGAATATTGACAAAACATTGATTAATAAATAATTCTGGCCTCTCCTAATTCTTCAAGAATCGATATAATTTAATTTGTGTGACTTTGATTTCCAGCTGCTTTAGATGCTAATAGTAAACGTACTCGAGCCACTAATTCATTTGGAGCATCCCAATAAACATAATCTAGCTTCTTATTTGGTTTATTAATTTGTGAGGGTGATGATACATTTATTGCTTCAGTTATACAATTTTGTTGTTGGGTAATTGTTTTTACCTACAATAATATGGTTCGGCTGAAAACTTATTGGAAAATCACCGATCATTAATCTACTCTCTAAATATGAATCAGTGAAAAATTCACTGATTGAAATAGTTGTTGGACATTTCACTGATTAATCAGTGATTCCGCACTTTTCACTAATCACTTCAGTAACACCAGAGTAAAACATGCGAGACATAGCCTCTAAGTTTTAAAGTAAAGCGTTGTTGTTATTCTATTACTCAGTAGAAAAAATAATTTCTTTAAGAAATACATTTTTTAATTTTCGGACTGTAAGGGCCGGTTCCACCAACCTCGGTTAAAAAGTGTAACTTCGATTAAAATGAAATGTGCATTCCACCAGCATTTAACGTCCGGTTAACTTCCGTTAACCGAGGTTTAATATAACTGGTCAATCTTGAGCGTTTAGCGTCAGTTAACCGTACAATAACCTCAAAACTGTCATGAATGTCGCCGCAAACATGGATAATATTGAGAATGTCTTGGCTTCTTCTGATGACGAAATCGACGAAGATATGTGGAATTTTATTGAAAGAAGGCCACGAATTTTCAATGAAAGAGTTGATTATTTTAATTCTCTTGATGATATTGATTTTCAAACTAGATTTCGCTTAACAAAAGATCCTGTTCGTGAAGTGTTTAATGAAATTAAGGGAGCATTGACGCATAGGACAGAAAGGTATGTAATTGTTTATAAAACTGTTATAATTGCTGCATTTTTTTGCTGAAATTTGGATCGTGATTTCTGTTTTCTAGAAATAATGCAATACCACCAATGATACAGCTGCTGTTAACTTTGAGGTTATATGCAACGGGATTACACTTGTTGGCCGCGGGAGATTTTATGGGACTCAGTAAAACAAGTGCACACAGAATCACGCACAGAGTATCAGAGGCCATTGCTGAACTTCGGGCTCAGTATATTAAACTCCCAACTACTGCAGAAGAAATAAGAGATGCACAATTACAGTTTTACCACATAGCTCGCTTTCCAAGAGTTTCTAGATGCATTGATTGCACTCACATAAAAGTTCAATCGTTTGGTAGAGCAATATTTTTGTAGCTTATATACAAAGAAAGCGAGATAATTAATTTCTTTAAGTTTATACAAGAAAAAAAAGTTTGAAAACTGTTATTTTGTAGGTGGTGCTGACGCAGAGACCTTTCGAAACAGGAAGGGCTATTTTTCTATAAATGTTCAGGCCGTTACCAATGCAAATTTGGAAATAATTGCTATTGTGGCGTGATGGCAAGCATCCGTGCATGACAGTACTATTTTCAATAACTTGAGAATAAATGCGATGTTTCAAGTCGGTGCATTTGGTAATGCATTACTGCTAGGCGACAGTGGTTATCGTCTGAATCCATATTTAGTGACACCAATTTTGGAACCAAGAACTCCTGCAGAACAATTATACATATAATGAGTCGCATGTACAAACACGAAATTCCATAGAACGAACATTTGGAGTATGGAAAAGAAGATTTTCAATACTAGCATTAGGCATACGATTCAAAGTGGCCAATGTTCTACCCGTAATTACAGCAGCAGCTGTGCTACATAACATAGCACGCCGTGCTAACGAAGAAGAGCCTAGAGAAGATCCAATGCAAGAACTTATATTAATTAGAGAAGCAAATGAAAATGTAGAACCGCAAGACAAAGATACGGTTCGACCTGAACCTATTGATAACTACTTGCAAGAGCTTTTGGAAGACAGGAACTAAAAATTATGTGCGTAAATCATATAACTGTTCAAAAGTAACAGTTGATTTTTTAAAAAGAAAGAATAAATTAGATATATTTACCAAATAATTACCCTTTTTTGTGTGTATTTTGAATGATATAAAACAATCTATTTCCAGTCTGCTATATTCTCGTTTCACCTTTGAATACCTCTAATTTCGAATTAACGAAATTAAACACAAGTTTTTTATATAATTTTGGGTTTCAAATTATACTAGGAAAGAAATGACTAAAGAAATGAAACAACGACTGAATGAGGGTTAATAATGAAAAAGATAGAGAAATTCACATGAATGTGTATATTTAAAGTATTGTTTTGAAAACCCAATAAGTATTTGAAACTATATAACATATAGAAAAAAAGGTGGCTCAGGGCCGAGAATGCTAATTCCTATTATCGCAACTGTAATCTATACTCAATAATGATTATCTATAATAATATAATATAATGTATAAAATGTAATAATGTATATAATAATAGTATAATATATATAATAATATAATATATAAAATATATAAAAAATACGAAATAGGGAAACACATACATCTATTAATTAAAGCGATGTTCAAAAACTAAAAAAATTTCTTACATTTTTTCTTCAAGTTCCTTTTTCAGTAATTTCATATGCAATTCTTCATTTCCACTTGAAGGCGTAGCAGCTTTATTTTTAACTCATTTTTCTCCACTAATTGCTTCTTCAAGAGTTCTGTAAATTCCAGTTTCGATGTTGCCAAGTCGACGAATTTTTGAGCTCGTTCGCATTTTTTCAGTCTATTGCACCAATTTTTGGTGGAACCCCCTTTGTTTAAAATTACATTAATTTCTTTGGATGATAACTTTTTCGCCTTCTCAATACATTGTTTCTGTGAGGGTGTTTGTTTAATAGAATTTGAAGATGTACTCGCAATAGCTGCATCAGATTAAACTGGTGAAGTTGACATTTCATCCCTTCCAAATTCATCAATAAGATGAACCTCGTCGCCGCCTTGAAGAAACTCTTCGCCGGCTTCCTCAGCTTCTGCAGGATCAGTTCCTTGAAGGACTGCGTGAGACACATCGTCTATTTCTGAAAAAACTGTAGTAAACAATATTCAAATATATTATATAAATAAAAATAAATAAATACAGACACAATGTCAGATTGCGACGTCACCTTTTTCGACAGTTTTAATTATTTTTGGAGTAAAATTTCTCTTCTGTTTTACGGTCAATAATAAAAAACAATTAATTTGTCGAAAATTCCAATTTATTAATAATCATGAAAATTGAATGTCAAAGTTTCGACCTCATCTGTGGGTCTTTTTCAAGAATCTAAAAATAATATATTAATTTTGAATAACGCAAATAATCTAGTCGAAATCAAGCTTTTAAATTAAATATTCACTACATTTGCAGGGTTGCTCCAGGTCAAGGAATTCCAGAAAGTCAGGAAATTTAAAACTGGTCAGGGAAAGTCAGGAAATATCATTGACCGAAATATATTTCTTGATTGAAATTTCGTCTTATTTGGTCCAAACAGAAATTTCATCTTGCAACTAAGACTAAAAATAGTAAAATTGATTGAAGAGAAAAAAACTTGAATAACTATACATGAATCTAGAAAACCTTCCCGAAAACTTACCTGTCTTGTGGATTTATTTTTTGATTGCAGCGAAGTGTTTTCTAGTATTTTTTTCAAGTTATCCCAGCAACTTTTCAAACTTTTTGAATTGCGATAAACAGGTGGCCCACAGCTATTAAAATCACCAGTTATCTTCTCCCAACAATCATTCTTCATTTTCGTCGTGACGGCGTCTGTTTCCTTATTTTAGATTATACTTTTATTTTTTCTCACATATTTTATGATCTACTTCTTTTCCGACAATTGAAAGTTTGGTGCTCTCTTTTTATCAGCCATTTAAAAAAATTTAGAAATTTATATTAAATTAGATCAATGTTATGTTCCTGTCATATCACTGTATCACTTTGAGGTTAATGTGCTTCAAATGTTACCTTTAACTAACAGTGTAGCGCTGCCATATGGCTTTCCCCTCGAACAGAGAGCGAACCAATCACACGAAAGCTTTCAGCGACGATTAAAGTTATTTCGAATGTACCATACGGTTAGCTAAACGCGCTCTGGAAAAATGTGGTGGAACACACAAGCTGTTAACCCATGTTCAACTGGGACGTTAACTTTAACTCTCGGTTACTTAACCAATGATTTAACGGACGTGGTGGAACCGGCCCTAAGTGTGCTGAAGTTACTGCGGGAAAAATATACTCTAACTCGTATAAAAAGTACTTCCTTCACGGGTGTGTACATGACAGTCGTATCTTGAAAGTAAAGAAATATGTGAGGTTTTTTGTCATTTAGAAGCATTAAATCTTTTCACATTTTTTAATATTTCATCACATTTATGGGTTTTAAGTTTTGACTATGATTATTTCATTGAATCTACTAAAATCTTATTTTACTATGACTGATAAATTGACGTGGTGCAGTGTTGCCAACTCTCAAAAGTGAAACTTTCACTGAATGAATAAGTAACTTTTGACTGGTTGTCAGTGACCGGATTCTACCTATTTGAATCTATGAGATTTCACTGACAATCAGTGACTTTTCACTGATTCAGATGTAGAGAGTATTGTAAGTAAGTTTTCGTAGACCAAATTTACCATCTAGATCCTCCTTTCTTTTTTCTAATATTTCAAGATAATTTCTCACATTATCATTCCATGAAGTTCAATTCACATGCATTGAATATTGGTAAAGGCTGATGGAACTTCATTGACTACTACAGTGTTAGTTTGCAATGTCATCTGCCATTTATTTGAAGAAGCAAAATATTAAATTAACGGTATTGAAATTGATTTGAAATTGATTGGTATTGAAATTATTACCCAATGCTATTGGTTATTTTGGTGTATCCATACCTCTTAGAACGTTATTTGGTTTTGCTGAAGATTATAATAAAATTATTGTTAATGCTGAACATGTACTTATTTTGATAAGATCAGAAAGTGATGCGAATGCCATCTATTCCAAAAAGTTTTCGTACTTGGCAATTGTATGAATATCCTCTTCTTTCAACGACTTCAAACCATGTTTGGACAACCAGAAAAAACCATAATAATCAAAACTGTAGCCAATTTGATCATTGCAATCTAACCAATGTAAAACTATTTTTGAATAATCAGTATTATCCTTATGGTAATTTGAATCTTAATATTAGTGAAAATCAGTATGCTCTACTGTATGAAATTTATGCAAAACTTTCAATCGTTATTGTCGAGAGGAGAATTTATAGAGGATGCTTCTCTAGTTGTTATTGATCGTTCGAAACAAAATAAATCATTGAAATATGGACTTGTTGACGTTCCTTTGTAAATTGAAACTAGTGAAAATTTTCCCGCTCAAACATTAGCATATGGCCTAATCTCACATGATCGTGTAATTAATTTCACCGCACCAATAAGTGGTGCGGTGAAAAAGTTGGTATACAATTATTGTAACCAGATTGAATCAGTTTAGTTGCTCGCGAAATGGAGTACATGGTGGATTTGCAGGGCTTTAGATGTCCAGTTAATGAATTTATATCGAAAAAATTGGCTACAGTTTCGATCAGTGATGATGCGGAATCTTTTTCTGTTATCTTTAAACCTCCTTGCGAATGGAACTACATCCCATCAAAGTATAGATGTATGAATCGTTAATTGAAATGTAATTTTCATAGTATACCGTGGAATACTGGCGATGTACCTTAGGGTGACCAGACCGACGGCATTAGCTGCTCGGTGAATTTCGAATCGGAAAGAGTCCAGATGTGAAGAAATTTGGCTGCAGACAGCAGTCGGATAGATGCACATTTGCGACGCACGACTGGGTTGTTTATTCGCTGCGTTTTAACTTATGTCGAGCGGGAGGTTCGATGCCGAGAATGATTGTGTGCATTCGATGGGTACGGCCGAATTTCTGCGGTCAAACTTAACTGTCAAAAAACCCGCTGAACTCGGGAGGTAGTTTTCTGCAATTTTCCTCTCTCCTGGCCATACTTCCGGGGCCGGGCAAATGCGAGTACTTCTAATAAAGTCGGATGCAGCCGCGGGTTGTCACTGATTGTGATTAAAGTCGTACAGTGATTCTAAGCCCACCGTAGTAAAAGAAAAAATGTTCACAAGCCCATCCCTAGTTAAGGGGAGTCGTCTGGCGGTGTATGCACTCATGCTCAAGTACTTTAATGATACTAACAAGACAATAATATTCCAGTCAACATAAACCGTCGGAATTCGAGCGGGATCTTTGTAAGAGAGCTTGCAAGGACTCACCTCCAGGAATTGGGCGGGCAGGTGTCGTCATATGCATTAAGATCCCGGCGGGATATCTTGTAGCGGGCACTCTTGCCCTTTTCCCGTCAGTTTCTTGCTAGCGTGTTTTTGCGAGCCTAACACTGTATTTCAAATAAAAGAAATGAAAAATTAATTACCGATAAGGTTTTGTACAATTTTATTACAACTTATTTATAACTAGCAAATATATCGAATTTTAACACAAATATAACAAATGAAATTTCGCATGTATCGCAGGGATTTGAAACCAAGACCTATCTACTTATTAATCGAACGCTCGGAAGTTGGTAACTTTTCCGCTCGGCTACTTTCGCACTGTAGAATCTTAAAAAATTTCCCGTATACATACTAAGAAACAAATAATGAGTATGAACATTTTTTCCATTAACTTATTTTTCGAAATTGTTTATGCCACAGAATATAATTCTACATACAATTTCTCAAGATAATTGATTTAATGATTTGACATATTTATCTTATGAAGAAAACCTTTGCGTATAAGCAATTACATTTGTTTTATATAATTTTTTATTAATTTAAATAATGAACAATGTTTAAAACATGTTTTAACATTTTATTATGCAGATTTTTATTCACTAATTAGTGCTGTAAATTAAAAAAATTCCTGAAATTCAAATTTAAATGAAAAAAACGTTGCCGTATACAAAATTATATAATCACGAAATTCATATTCTCAAGATTAAAATTTTAACTCAATTTTCTAAAATTGACATCTGCAATTTTCTCACAGGTATCTAATTTATCGGTTAGCTTTAATCTTAACTACACAAATTTCATTTTCACTTTTTGTGTTGAATTAAATGGACCAAAGCCTAATTATAACTTTTGAAAATTTGTTTTAAATTTGTGTGGACTTTCGCTTATATGTTAAAAGTGACAAATTTAAAAACAAATTGAAAGAACTAATTACAGACTCGTACAGAATTTTAGTTTATATTCCCATTTATGTAAAAAAATCATGAAACAGTCTTCTTTATCTTTAATCATAATGTGTCACCTAAGGGTTTACAAGACTTCCATTTCTTACGATACTTTCGCCTACATATTTCGTAAAATATTACCCTTACTATTTACAGTTATTTACACCTATTTGCAGAAAATCTCATATCTAGATCATTATTTCTATTTTTGGCGATAGCGCAATTTGGGACGTGTTAGCGAACGAGTAATCGAGCGATCGAAAGCGAGAGTGTAAGCGAGAGAGAGAGAGAGAGAGAGAGCGATAACGCAAACGCATCTTAAACTACTTATGCTATTACATAACCAGTATTTACAAATCTTTACGCTTCTGATTTAAGCGACTTCTGTTTCCTTTTTCTTTAACTTCTCTTGTTCCTCCATTTTGCCATATTTTTTGCATCCATTCTTTCTCATTCGCTCCCCTAGCACACTCTAACTCCTTCATCCACTCTTCCCCTAAACCATCCTCCCTTAGAATCCTCCCCATACATGCTGCCATGTTTTCTCTTCCCATTCACAGATTCTGCACTTCCTGTTCTCTTTCTTTTCCCAATACCTACCTGCCCTCACCTTGTTTTCCAATCTAAATCTTGCTATTTTGGTCCATCTTTTCTCTCCCCATCCCTTTTCTGAATACTTTGGTACTCCTTCTTTTTTATCATATTATACTATTCATTATATCTTAATTCGTCAATCATCCCCCATCTTTCTATTAATCGCCTTTCCCTCTTCCTTTTTTCCACTTCTTCGTAGTTTACACCAGTCCCGTCTTCTATATCTCTAGCCTTAAAGAACTCTCTCCCTTCTTCTTCCCATCTCGTTAATTCCATCGCCCTCCCTCTCCTTTCTTCTACCTCCACCAAACACTTTCTCGCTAACTCCCCTCCCTGTCCCTCCCTCAGCTTCGCCTCAAAATTCCATGCCCTCTTTCCCGCTCTAGTATTCAATTTATCCCTTTGCGCTTCTGCTCTCACCATATATACCGGCATCCTCCAGTGTACCCCTAGCATCCACCTTATATACCTCTTTTGTAAACTCTTAATCTTTTTTCTTCCTTTTCATCCCCATATCTCTGATCCATAACCTAATACCGGCCATACCAGCGTATCAAATAACCACATTCTCATTCTTCAGTTGTTTCCTAAATTTTCTTTTCCTTATTCCCCATACCTGTTTCATTACCCCTGCTGCTTTTCTATCCTTTCTCTGATATAAGCTTTATGATCTCCATTTGTTTGCAAGTTATATCCCAAATACTTAAACTCTTTTACATCTTCTAATTTTGTTCCCTTCCATCGCCCTGTCCATTCTTTCTTTCTTCCCTCTCCTTCTCTAAGTCTCATTATCTTTGTCTTTTCTACATTTAAATTTAACTTTTCTTCATCTAGGTACTTTTCTAATCCTGTAATTAAGCCCGCCATCCCTTCTTCATCCTCTGCCATCAACACTATATCGTCTGCGTATGCCAATCATCAGGGCTTAAATCAGTTACAGAGGGTTTTATTTTCGCATGCCAGGACGGTGTCATTTCCACCTTAGCATACCGTGAGCGCATTTTATGGCAAGAAGTTCCCAGTGATGGGTGCAGAGCGTGTCATGCACACGCTGAGTACCTAGAACACATACTATCAGGGTGTCCGAACCACGCCGAATGCTCCAAAGGAGATAGAGTCGATTGTCCGAAACGAGAAGTGCCAAATTTTCTGGAACGACGATTTTTGGGCAGCAGTCTCCGTTGCGCACTCGAGGCCTGACATTGTTCTCCAAGACTGCGAGAAACGAACTATATTCGTGATCGAATTCTCGGCTCCGTCCGAATACAACATCACTGCAAACGAGAAAGAAAAAGAGGAGAGGTATCAAGACCTTAAAAGAGAGCTACAACGACTGTACCCAAAATATTCGGTACAAGTAATTGTCCTTTTGATAGGTGCTCTCGGAGGTGCGAAACTATCACTGGTTCGTAACCTTAAAGCCATACCCGCGTGCCAAAAATATGCCAAGGCACTTGCGAGATGGATGCAGAAAGCTGTCATCCTTGGGTCGCTTCGTGTCCTCAAGACACACGAGGGTTTCGCCGGCCTGTCGTTGTGATTTTGTCGTTGCCTATGACCACCCATCTCACGTTTGTGAGACGTGGCCATAGGTGTGATTTACCGCGGTGCTACTGGGGGCTATTGACATTTTGTTGGATGGCAGTTGCTCTTAGTGGGACCCTGCAGTGGTTGTTAAACTTTTTTTTTCATATATACATACATATAAATATAAGATCCGCAAAAGAATGGTATGAATTAGAATAAGAAAACGTACTACTGCTCATAATTGTAAATTGGTGTGAGTGTCTCGCGGTCAACCACCTTTGGTTCATTCCTACACAAGGCGAACTCACGCGACGTAAGCTGCCGTGTGCATCGACGCAATGAGCAATGCATTGATGCTCCTCGGCGAACGCATGCTGGCGCGCGGTGGTGCTAATCACCCGTATCAAGCGTATTAAGTATCTGTTTCTTTCCGCTCCCCATCCAACCCTACTATACCCTGTTGTTACACACTTAGCGCACCTAAAAATAAAACAGTGCATATCTTCTGATCTAATGCACCAATTTTCACGAAACAAAAAAAATACCTAAACAAAATGGGACATTCCGAGTACTGTGAAAAGTGTCAAACATAATAACTTCCAAATTTGGAAGGGAAGGTGAGACCTTACAATTATGGCCTGAAATAAATGAAAATGAAATAATGTACAATCAAATCATTTCATCAGGTTAATTTCAAAATGAATTAAAAGCAGTCTAAGCGGAATTCCATATTTCTCAAACTTAAGTAACTCTTACAGGCTAAAATGTGAAATTTCTTGGTGCAATTCACACATTTGTTTGAGTTGCGAAAAATACTGTATCAGAAACAGTTCAATAACCGATTTCCACTCTTTCCCATCATTCCATTTCACCAACAGGTAAAAGGAATGTCGTACCTAGCAAAATTCCCACTCAAAAAATTCTGGCAGCGCATCGACGAGGAACATCGATCGAGATTGATCAACGCGGTTCGGCGAGCTTCTTCACCAGAATAAGAAGTCTCGAAAAGGATCTCTTCCTAGAGACCCGTTGAAGCCCGTCCTAGTTAAAAATTACCACGGTACCTCGACGTTAACCCCTTACGGTTAGTTCCCCAACGTTAATATTATAAGTCCAAGAGAGATATGTAAAAAGTTAATAGCTTCTCCTGACTAGGGCGCGTTTTGAAACAAACCGCTGTAAAAGGTCACAATAGTATATTGTGTATCGAGGGCGTAAAGAAGGCTATTTGCACGAGTGTGAACTTGCAGCCCGAGCGAAGCGAGGTCGGCCCTCACACGAGGCAAAATAGCTGTACGCGCTTGATACACACCATACGTTTTGTCCTACCCTGCTTGAAAACAAGCATGTTAAACAGATAGAGGATGTTTGGTGTACATGACAATTTTAGATTATAAGTGAAAGAAAGAAATAGCGTACTTTGCAGAAGAGAGACTGTGGGGTGCACCGATTCAATTTTTTTTTAAATAAAGATAATTTCCTTTATATTCTCACTTGCGTGGTGCAGTGTGTGTGTAGTGGGCGTAAAGTTTTATGTAGCGGGCGTAAAGTGTTATTTAGCGGGCGTAAAGTGTTATGTAGCTGGCGTAAAGTTTCATGTTGGCCCGGCGGCGGAGTGCGCATGTGCGAACGTCACTGGGCTGGAAGCGGCCACATCACGCCTGTCTCACGTGCATGCAATGGCGCGTTTTCAAGGGGGGTCGGACAAAAAAGGATTTTTTGTCTTTATTGTAACGGAGTGCAAATCCAACTTTCCAAATTTCAAGCGAAAGCCGCTTCAAAGTATAAATTCAGACAGCGCTGCGAAAATACAAATAAACAGAGAACCGCTGAGAATGAGATATCTTACCGAATTTCAAAACCGTAAGGAATCCCATTTGAAGGGGGTTGTATTTGAATATGCGAAGAGAAATCCAAAGGAAATAGAGGCGTGAGTTACAGAGCAGTATTCACAGATTGTGGGAGCTGGCGGCCCCCACCACGACTCCCGTGTGGGGGCAACACACGTAAACGCCGCGTGTCGGTGTGTCCCCACTCCGTCACTTGATTCCACGCTCCGCGGCAACGAAAATTTGTCGGTTCGGATGATTTCACTATCTCCTTCGTGCTATTTCATTTGATTTCGGTGGGGGCTTCGGGTCAGCCACGAAGATGGGTTCGGCTACGAGGATTGCCGAGGATGCACGATTCTTAACTTGTAATTTCTCAGCGACTGGGCTATTTTCAAGATTTTTCAGCTTTTTCAGGTTTGGAGAATTGGAGGATTTGGAGGTTAGAGTCGACTTTTGTTTACAATCAAAGTTTGACAACCTCAAAAAAGATAAAAAAGTTTTAAAAGATGATGATTATGTTTTTCAGGTATTATTATAGAATCTTTTCTAGTATAGGATCTATAGGGAATATAGTATAAGTTACTACAGGTTTTCAAATTTGTAATGTAAGGAATACATTTTATAAGAAAAATTGAGGTTAGATTGATAATGTATATCATTCTCAAGCCTCAAGTGGTTTTCAATTTTCAAATTTTGTATTTCATTTTTTAATTGTATTCTATTGTATACCATTAAGCCATTTCCCTTTCAGGGTAGGCGTGGTATCACCGTTGGTTTTTTTTTTTTTTGGTATGGTAATTGATTTTAAATATTCTGAATTTAGAATGATAATAATTTATATATATTTTTAATTCAGTAAAATAATCATCATTTCTTTTAATGATATTTTCTTAAAGAAGCATGAAAACTATGAAACTATAATAGTGGATATTCATATTTTAAACCATTTTCAAAAGTTTCAAGACTTTTTTTAAAAAGATTTTAAACTTTGTTGCATTATAATACTTTCTTCAATTTTCATTGAATTAAATATTTATAATATTTTATCAAGGAAAATAGAATGTATATGAAATTATTTAAATCACAGCTTTGTTATTTCTTATAAACACTTCATAACACCTTTAATGACTTGTATATCTATACTTAATAAATAAATAAATAATGATTTACAGGAGAGAAAGCCTTACACTATACATATAGCCTGTTAAAGAAATGGGTATATTGTTTTATTATCGTTATTGTTTAAAATAATTTATAAATTATTATAAAATAATTATATAAAAATTTATAAATAATTTTTTATTTATAAATGAAAAATTATTTATAAATTATAATATAAAAAGATTCTTCACGAAATTTGAATTTTTCACTCATGAGAGTGTAAAATGGCAATTTTATTATTTGTAATGATATTTTTCTTTTTTAATTCTGAAATTTCATTATTTTGTAGCTAATATATAAATCAATAATTATTTTTAATAGAAAATGGGTATTACAGTATTACAGAAAAATCAATATAGGAATAAATAATACCAGTGTCGATCAGACTGGGGAAAACCCGGGAATTTTTTTTAACTAGGAAAAACCGTGATAAACCCGAGAATTTTATTTAAGACCGGGAATTTTTTTATTTCATTGTAAAATCTACTTTTATCTACTTTATCTTCTTCTTATGCTTAAAAATTGTAACTTCGTTTAATGTTTATTATACTTCAGTCTGTGATTGAGAATAAGATTGGCACGGTATATAAATAAAGAAATAATAAATCGAATGTAATTAATTCTTATAAGTATCACAATTTTTACGTACTTTCATAGGAATGATCTGAAATAGATCATAAATTAGGTTTGATTAAACTGTGTACAGGGAAATATGCTTCATTTCAATGTTGTCAATAGGAAAACGAAGAAACAGGGTACATAATTTCTATTTTGAAATGTATGTGATGGACAGAGGCAGGATATATTAATTTCAATATTAAATAGGAGAATTACCTGAAATTAATTTTAAAGCTGAAATGTAAAAAAAAAATCTTAGTAAATTATTTATTATTTATAAATTTTGTATCCCATTACCAAATACTTTAGTCTTCAAAACTGTTTAAAAAAATGAGTGCACGTCTTCCCAATTTTTAGAGCTAAATAATTATTTTATTTTAAAAGGAATATTGTCTACAAAGCAAAAACTGTATTTTATTATTTTATAAATAAAATTTTTGAATTTTTTATTATTAGTAAAAAGAAAAAAAATTACTTCCAATTTTACTTCGTTTTACGTTCAATGGAATTTACTTTTAATACATGCGAAAGAATTGTATGTATGTAAAAAAAGGTCTCGGTGGATTTGTGTGGGGTCCTTATAATTTGCTTCAATTTAATAACTCAGAAATTATGTAATTCGATCAATTTAAATGTATGATATTATGGAATTCGGGATTCTTATTTTTCGTGATTGTTTTCGGCAATTAAAAATATTTTAGTTATTTTAAATGAAGGAAATAAATTAAAAAATTTTTTTAAATATAAAAAAGAAAATAAAAAAAATTGTGCCGATTTTTAAACGTTTAAGATTTAAGACTTTTTTTCATAGAAATAATCTTTTGTCCACTAAATGCAATGTCATTTTCGGTTTCGGTAGCTACATTTAAGTTGCAATAATGTCAAAAGTAATGAAAAATAATAAATTAATTTTATGTTTTAAATTCATGCCAATAATTTTAATAAATTATTATTTATAATTTTTTTAGTTCAATACAAAAAACTTTAAACCTAAAAATGTTTTCTTAAAAGTGAATGCAGCTCTTCATAATTTTTAGAGCTAAATAAATTTTTCGTTTTAAAAGGATATAGATTTATAGATACAGATATTTATATAAATATTTATATTTAAATAAAAACTGAAAAGGTTTACCAAAAAATATCCAGGATACTTGTTATCAAGAAACTTATAAAATAATAAAATACAATTTTTGCTTTGTAGATTACTTTTCTTTTAAAATGAACAATTAATTTAGCTCTAAAATTATGAAGAGGTGCATTCATTTTTAAGAAACATTTTTAAGTTTACAGTTTTTTGTATTGAATTAAAAAAATTCTAAATAATAATTTGGAACTAATGAAAATATAAATATATACATATATATATTTCTATTTTCATTAGTTCTGACACTCATCTTTTCAATATTTTGTAATATTACTTATTCCTTTATTAACTTTTCTGTAATACTTTAATACCCATTTTCTATTAAAAATAATTATTGATTTATATATTAGCTACAACATAATGAAATTTTAGAATTAAAAAAGAAAAATATCATTATTTATGTATTAAGTATAGATATACAAGTCATTAAAGGTTTTATGAAGTGTTTATAAGAAATAACAAAGCTGTGATTTTCATAATTTCATACACATTCTATTTTCCTTGATAAAATATTATAAATATTGAATATTTAACTCAATGAAAATTTAAGAAAGTATTATGATGCAAAAAAGTTTAAAACATTTTTAAACAAAGACTTAAAACTTTTGAAAATGGTTTAAAATATGAATATCGACTATTATAAATTCATAGTTTTCATGCTTCTTTAAGAAAATATCATTAAAAGAAATAATAATTATTTTATTGAACTAAAAATATATATAAATTATTAGCATTCTAAATTCACAATATTTAAAATCAATTAAAAAATGAAATACAAAATTTGAAAATTGAAAACCACTTGAGGCTTGAGAATGATATACATTATCAATCTAACCTCAATTTTTGTTATAAAATATATTCCTTATATTACAAATTTGAAAACCTGTAGTAACTTATACTATATTCCCTATAGATCCTATACTAGAAAAGATTCTATAATAATACCTGAAAAGCATAATCATCATCTTTTAAAACTTTTTTAGCTTTTTTGAGGTTGTCAAACTTTGTTTGTAAACAAAAGTGACTCTAACCTCCAAATCCTCCAATTCTCCAAACCTGAAAAAGCTGAAAAATCTTGAAAATAGCCCAGTCGCCGAGAATGAGAAATTACAAGTTAATAATCGTGCATCCTCGGCAATCCTCGGCTTCAACGCCAAACCCATCTTCGTGGCTGACCCGAAGCCGCCACCGAAATCAAACGAAAGAGCACGAAGGAGACAGTGAAATCATCCGAACCGACAAATTTTCGTTGCCGCGGAGCGTGGAATCAAGTGACGGAGTGGGGACACACCGACAGGCGGCGTTTACGTTAGTTGTCCCCACACGGGAGTCGTGGTGGGGGCCGCCAGCTCCCACAATCTGTGAACACTGTTGCAGAGTGTGTGCGTACCAAACCCACGATGTGCCAACAGCACTCAGTTTTCTCGAATGGTCACCCATCCAAGCACTAACCGCGCCCAACGCTGCTTAACTTCAGTGATCTGACGAGAACTGGTTTTTTCAGCGTGGTATGGCTGTTGGTTTTGGATTTTGGATTTTTTGGATTCTGAATAATATCATCTTCAAAAAGGATGGCAGTTTGAAGCCACCGCAACTTCAACCATAAGAAAAGAAGGGATTGATAATAAAAAATAAAAAAAAATTAACTAGGTTGGGTTGTAACAAATACTATTACTAAGATAAAGAATAAATTACTTGAAAATAATTCTTCGAGATAAGTTTTAAGGCTGTTGGGATGGGGTGCACGAAAACGGCGAAATGTATGAAGCACTAAAAACTTACCAACGACCGACGATGATGCGGTTTTGAGGTTTTAAAAATGCACTCTGAAAATTTTCTAGACCGAGAAAGGGGTTTCGCGGCGGCGGTAGTGGGGTTAAGTCTATGATTTTTCAAAAAAATCCGGTAACTGCTAAAAAATGAGAGTAAAGTGGTGTAGCAATGACGTGAATTGCGCAGGTAGCCGACTGATAGCTGATGGCACTGATAGCTCAACCGTACTTGATCGTATTACGAAAGTGCACTGTCGGTAAAAGTCGCATCCATCTTGGCGGGAATTTTAAATTCGAATGAAAAATGCAATTTGTGTTTCTCTTTTTGTAGTTGATCATTGACATGTCTTACTTGGTCTCGGAATAGGACTAGTGTGGCAAGTGATAAAATAATGCCGCTGTGGACTCGCCGATAATAATCGATAATAATTTTGCATTTTTTTTTAAATTGTTTATTGAATTATTTACATATCTTGTTGCGTTCTAACGTGCAAAAAACATATGAAGATGGCGCATTAAATAGAATCGTATAGATATAGTTATTTTCGATACAAGTGCGTAAAATAGGTAATTGTGTGCGAGTGTGAATTTTGCAGCATAAGCCGCAGGCGAATGTGCAATCACACGAGTTAGCAATCACCCATGCGCACGTGTATCACACGCTATTTTTTGCAACGCCTGTCCGATAAAGTTGTTTCGGGTCCATATCATCTCACATGCGGCAAGTCTCTCTGCGGCAAGTCTCTCTGCGGCAAGTCACACCTGCGGCATCTCTACCTAGCGGCATCTCTCGCCAGTGGAAAGGGGAGCAATATTATTTCTGTGTCTAGTCACAGGGGTGCCTTCCCGCCCCCACGAGACGTTGGAAAAGGGGTAGGGGGTTGACCAACATTATTTCTTCGGCCAGTCACAGGGGTGCGGTCAGAGATGCCGCAAAAATGTCAATTTTACTGTGAAAAATTCCGCGCGGGAGAGAAGCCGCTAGGTAGAGATGCCGCAGTTGTGACATGCCGCAGAGAGACTTGCCGCATGTGAGATGATATGTCCCCGTTGTTTCAGGAGAAGTTAACGAAAAACACTAATTTTATATTATATAGAGTGGAGTTAAAGCCCTCCGCACCGCCTGCTTCCTCAAAACGAAATAATGTTTAATAAACATTTTTTGAAAACAAATTTTTGAAAAAAATATTTCTTTTTTTTTAATTTTATGGCAAAAAATTTTGAAAACAAAATTTTTTTAATCAAAATAAAAAAAAAGTGTTTGAAAAAAATTGCTGAAAAAAAATTTGGTAAAAAAAAATTTTGAGAACAAAATTTTTTGAATAAAAATTTTTGAAAAAAAAATTGTCAAAGAAACAAATTTTGTGGCAAAATTGTTGAGAACAAAATTTTTCGAATCAAAATTTTCGAAAAAGAAATTATGAAAAAACAAATTTTGGCGCTTATGCCCTTTTGCTGTGCCAAGTGTTGGCCCTTATGCCCTTTTGTAGGACGGACGGACACTTGACCGAAACCATAAGGGTTTCAGCCCGGGGCTACGAAACCCTAAAAACCAAACTTCAATCATTAAGAGATTTGTTCAAGTTAAATCTAAATTTATTTCAAGAAGATACCAACACCAGTGTTTAAAGTTACCTATGCCAGTGTCTAAAGTACCTCATCTCGAAAGTGCGCATGCGCAGCTTTTTCACCAGTGCCTTAAGTGGGCCATCCTCAAACTGCGCATGCGCGAAAATTTTTCGCAGAGTCTGCTGAAATCAGGTCCTTCAGGCACAATTTAGAAATCGTATAGGTGTCGTCTGTCAGATAGTATAATGAAAGTATGGTATATGAGACGATCCCATACTTCATGTCTATTTCAATTATGTATAGTGGATGTATAGCTTAATTATAGCTAAAGTATAACAAGGTATAGTGAAAGTATAGTAAGAGTATTGCTAAAGTACATCTTAGAAGTATATCTGAAGTATATCTGAAGTATAGCTGAAGTATAGCTGAAGTATAGCTGATGTATAGCTGATGTATATCTGTAGAGTATAGCTCAAGTATGTCAGAAGTATAGATAAAGTATGTCGAAAGTATAGGCAAAGTATGGCCATAGTAGGTATAGCTATATAGGTATAGGTATAGAATAAAGAGATAATATGAAATAAGTATACAAGCGTTTTATTCTTGATGATGACATTGGAGATCTGAAATACATAAAATTAGAGATCCAGAATCATGATTTTCACAGCATGAAAAAGAGATATATTTTTCAACTTCTAAATTTAGCAAAACTTAAGACATTTTTTATATTATTAAAAATATAACATGATGTCTTTTATCTGAATAATAAATTAGTCATATTTTTCATTACTGGATCTCTTACCCACATATAGAAAATAATAAAAAGAATATAAGCTTCTTATTATATACATATTCTTGCTTTAAGGAATTTCCATCTAGTTGACAAACTTAACGTTTGAATTTCAACTCCGAAGTAGATTTCGTGAGACAAATATGGAACGAATTTTGTTGAAACTTAAAGAATTTATTAACTGGCTTCTTTATTACACTCGCGAACAATATTTATTGCACATTTTCCTCAATAAATTATTTGAATCGCGAAATTTGTTAAATTACGGACGATCTGTCATTTAAGATGTATTATGTTTTATCCCGTTGCTATGATATATTTAAAAACAAATGAACACATATTGTATGCGATACTTCAGCCATACTCAAGTATTGATTAAGTATATCCTATACTTCAGCTATACTTAAGTATAGATGAAGTATATCATATACTTCATATATACTTTAGCTATACTTCATCTATACTTCATCCATACTTCAGCTATACTTTAGCTTGACTTTAGCTATACTATTTCAATATACTTGAAGTATGGGATCGTGTCATTTATCCCATACTTATAATTTTTACCCAAGGTGAGTGTTGCAAACAGACATATTAGATAAGCTAGGCAAAGCTCAATACTTCTCGGTCTTTGACCTTGCTAGTGGCTATCATCAGGTTGAAACTCATCCTGATGATAGGGCCAAAACAGCGTTTTCTACTCCAAGGGGTCATTTTGAGTATAAAAGGATGCCCATGGGTATTAAAAACGCCCCAGCTACCTTCCAACGGCTGATGCACTCGGTCCTCAAAGGAATGCTAGGAACTGAGGCGTTCATTCACCTCGATGACATCGTTATATACTCAGAAACCCTGGAAGAGCATGATAAGAAGGCTCGAAGACTTTTCAAATGATTACGGGAAGCCAACCTTAAATTACTCCCGGATAAGTGTGATTTTCCATACCCTGAAGTAGCTTATTTGGAGCACATCATCGGACGCGATGGGGTGAAACCAAATCCGACACAAATTTCGACAATTAAGGAATTTCCGCGACCAAAAACTGTATGCAACGTACGTCAGTTCTTGGGATTGTCAGGGTATTACCGAAGATTTATAGAGAACTACGCGAAGTTAGCAAAACCTTTAGCAGATTTACTGAAAAAGGAGTCAAAATTTGTCTGGGGAACCGCTCAAGAAGAAAGCTTTAATAAATTACGTGACGCACTATGTCATGAACCCATATTAAAATATCCGGATTTTTCCAAAACTTTTAAATTAACCACAGATGCATCCGAGCATGCAATAGGATCGGTCCTTACCCAAGAAATAGATAAAATGGATATGCCGATCGCCTACTACTCTAAAATAATGACCAGTATAGAACAACGTTATGAACCAACAGAGAAGGAATGTCTTGCAGTAGTCTATGCGATTGATAACTTTCGACCATATCTCTATGGTAGAGAATTTATTCAGACCTTCGACCATGAGCCGGATCACTGGATTACCTATGCAGATAATCCAGGGCCCCGTCTCATCCGCTGGAGATACAGACTAAAGGACTAACAGTTTAAATTTGAATAAAAGAAAGGGAAATTGAATCGCGGTGTCGAAGCCCTTTCTAGGAACCCTATAGGCTATTACGAGGAGTACATTATCGAAAGTAAGGAGGACTCTGATTCTTCAGGACCGTCTACTGTCACATCCACTACTCAGAAGAAATTAGCTTCCGAATCCCCTTCGGTGTTGTCTATACACCGCGTATTACCACATAAATCGAACCCAACTGATGCGAGCGGTTCAAAAGAAGGTAAACCACAAACACGATCTCAAATCTCACTGTTCTTGCAACCATAAATTATTTCAGGTCTAACAATCAGACCCACGGTTCAAAAACAAAAGTCTTCTATTACAGGTGCCACCTTGCCTAAAATCAAGGGCAAACCTATAGTAGGAAAAAGAGTCCTTAAACCATTAGTAAAATTCCCGGCTCCACAAGAACAATCTGTGACTCATGCCGCAAGGGGACAAAGAAAAAGATTACTGAGAATTTCCGTTGATGACTCGGACAAGACATATCAACCCCTTGCCCATTACAGAGAGCCTGCTTTGGACAGAAGTTCGATAGCAACTAGACTAAAACAAAGGTCACGCAAGGGAAATGAGCCTGAAACACCTGCCTATATTCAGGAAAATCCGTCTTCTGAGGATGCTTCATCCGAAGATAGCGAATACTCCAGCGCCTAAGGGAGGCATAGGGGTGTGGTTTGGCCCTGATCATCCATGGAATATTTCTAGACCTGCTCAAGGGCGGCAAACTAATAACTCTGCTGAGATACAAACTGCAACAGCTGCAGTCAGAAAGGCTACTGAAAACGGACTCACTAAATTATCAATATTCTCAAATTCTAAATTCCTCATTGATAGTTGCACTAAGTGGATACCTGCTTGGGGCAGGTATCCACGGTATTCCCGGTATTCCCGGGCATCAGGGAATTGAAGGAAATGAAGAAGCTGACAAACTTGCTAGGGATGGGATTACGAAAAGTAGATCAACTACTCCAGCTTTACTAGAAGCCGGAACTTTCCACAAGGATATTCCTGAGGAACCTTCGAAAAGGTCCGAAGTCATAGTGAACCTCAGTCCAAACTGCACCAGTAGCGAAGACGGTGACAGTCATGACGAAGAAAACATCGTGCCAGCCGTTCACAGTTCATCAGCAGAGATAGGGAGGATTCCCGACATGAAAGGAGCAATTCAAAAATCTGTAGCGCAGTTCGATAAAACGCTCACAGAACATCAATCTTATTTCTGGGATAATGAAGGGTTAGATCAATCATAGCCAGATGGACCTATTCAATTAAATGTTACTGTGGTTTCGGAGGGAGAAGACGACCAGGATCTCCTATTCTATCTAAAGAACATGGATCCTTGCGTAGGGACCAATGACCCTTTGCCAGACCGAGTGAATAAATTTTTAGAGTCATTTCAAAGACATTTAAATCAAAAAGATGAAAAGGACTTAGAAACCAAACAACCTAAAGATGCACTCTCAGGGATAGATCGGCGACAAAGAACTATGCGTTTTAAGTGAACACCGGAGGTACTGGCCTCGCCAATATTAGGTCAGCAACCTTCACAAAGATCGTTGTTTCAAACACCAAATGTAGTACCTACGCCTTTCGCACGATTAACCCCTGCTCTAAAAATAAATCAAAAAACCTCCTTGTCGGTCGATGGAGAGGGGGACCATATAATAGGCCCAATTTCCCATCGCCTGACACCAGGGCCTTCTCCGCTCTCATCCGTTTCTTGCGAAGATCAGAGGGATCCAGAAGCGTCACTGGTCCGATCACCCATTGGCGTGGAGATACCGTATTTGGATCCGGACTCCTCTCCTTCAGCAGAAGAAGTAAACGAAATCTCAACAAAAAAATTATCAAAAATACAAGATTCAACAATAGTTCCTTCCATCCGACATGAGCTCCTCGTTGTATCCTCACAGACAGAGGAGGATGCTTCATAAGCAAACTTATGCGAAAGTTGGGATCGATATTCGGGGTTAAAAACTTAATCACCTCGGGATACCGGCCTCAGACTAACGGTTCGCAAGAGCGGAGTCATATTGTACTCACGGACTACATAAAACATTATGCAGAGGGATTTGATGACTGGGATCGATTGTTGCCATTCGCAATGTTCGCGTATAATACTTCTGCTCATGAATCGACAAACTTTACACCATTTGAATTAGTTTATGGAAGGTTAGCACGAACCCCTAGTTCACTTACATCACCAGATAAATTAGAAACATATGGGTCTCATCTTAGGGATCTGATCATGCGACTGAATGAAATTCAAAATATTGCCGCTGAAAACATAATTCAGAGTAAAGAACATTCTAAGTTACTATACGATAAGAAGGCACGGCCCCTGAATGCCGTTATCGGCGATAAGGTAATAGTTTTCAAGGATGTACGTGAAGATAAATTTGATAAACGAGCGGTTGGCACTTATATCATAGTAGGGTTCACGGAAAATCATAATGTGATCCTTGAGACCGACGATGGTACAAGATTCACCAAGCACGCTGACAAACTTATGGTCACATACTGTTGATAATGTTATTCTACAAGTCATAATGATCACATATGCGGGGTACGAACGTCATTGTAAAGGTTTACAAGCCTTTGGTCATTTACTCATGCAGGCGGTATAATGAATTAATAGCCAAAACGTTTAATTGTTCAGAACGGATTCTATCCGATAGCAAGTCATGTACGTCCACGCACACCTCTTGACTCTATTGTCACTATGCTACATCCATTGGACGGTCTACGGCACCATTGAAGAAAATTACAAGAACCTTCAGTTCCAAAAGAGCACTGGCATGTTTTACGAGCATTCTGGGCCAGTACGCAGGGTTGCGAGTCCCTGGAGGATCAGCACTTTCCTGCATATTACCAAACTCCAAGAGTCATCAGTAGAATGGCGGAATAAGTTGCGAACGTTATCCAAATACTGTGGACCAGACCATGAACCTGTCTGCAATAAAACCATTGAGGAATACCATTTACAGACAAAATTGGAAATTGCCAAAAGCCTACGAGAAGACATCGTTCGGTAAATCAACGAATTGGCATATCATACAACCAAAAAGTTACCAGATAATCTACCTTCCGGTATGAGAAGACGAAGAGCAACTCCCATGCTCGGATTCCTAGGAGGGATTGTTGGACCTGTAGCAGGTCTACTAACGTACAACGATGGGCAGGAGATAAATGCTAAAATCGACGAGCTTAACCACGCTCAAGCTAACATATCCCACCTAGTAGGGAAGAAAACTCATGTCATCCGATCACAACTAGACAAAATGCACAAGGTAGTCAGGAAATACGAAATTCAACAGGAGCAGCTCCGCATACAATTGTTTAAGACAAACAACAGGATCAACAAAGGACAACAAGAAATTCAAGACTTTCGCATCATATCCACATTGACAACAGCATTACATGCCTTGGAAGCGGGGATAGACGAATACACTTGTTCCACAGACCGAATTATGAATGTTATTCACGCTGCAAGGAAGGGAGAACTTCATCCTTTGCTCTTAACGACGGAACAAGTCTACCCCAGATTTCGAGATATCCAGGATCATCTACCTAAATTAACATTTCCAGTACCAGGACCACGTGTGGACATGGAAAATTTGGCTCATATTTCAGTAGTAACGATAGGATGTAATAACGGAACACTACAAATCCGGTTGGACATTCCGTTTTTAGATCGTACGGAATATGCACTGTACGAAATGCATTCGCTACCTGCACAACAGTCTATCCTAGGAAACGGTTGTGGAAGGGCATATGTAAAATCCGAATTTTCATTCATCGCAGTAGAGGATACGCAACGGACGTATCTGCTAATGACTCAGGAGGAGCAAATTTTGAATCGCAGCTGTTATTGGAACATACGATGGCATCCTTCAAGTACTGCCATATTAGGATATCCTACAGCATTCAACCTTATTGGAAGGCTTTGCCGTCATTGAATGGATGGATCTACTCCTTATCAAACGAGCTAGCAGCTAACCTGGATTGTGTGGATAAGTCCACATACCATCTTCAACATCATGGACTAGGCCTGATTCGGATCGCACCGGGATGTCAACTAAAAACCACGCAGGTAACCCTTCCAGGTTTTCAACTTACCGGGGAATCAGTAATAGTAATTTACGAACCATCGATCCATCTAAGTCTATCTCTGCTGTCTGCCAAATTACATAAGATTCAGCCCATAGACTTACCTAAGGAAGCTTTAAAAGAAAATCAACATGAACAGTTATATAAGGAAGGAGAAAAAGCTTTGGAACAGTTAGAGCAACAACTATATGATCTTAGCTTACAGAGACAGGATGATTACCTGTCGAACTTGTCTCTGTTCCAAGAGACTAACCCGAAGACCCAATAAGAGAGCAAAATCAACATCGGGCCCTACCCACGACCAGATGGAGTGTTCAGACCGAACGTCAAAGAAAGGGCGAATCCAAGAAGAAGAAGAACAACCAGCCTCAACTGGGGAAACAGTACAATGCACATCAACATCCGACAACAAGGAGTCTACATCACTGACCAGGGTCACAATGACAAGGCAGTCCCTACAACCAGCCTAGAGACTGTGCTGATACCCTCCCTGACCCAGGTGTTCTAGAAACGTCTGACGACATCCACCTGCTAACTGAAGTGCGTTAACAATGTTGTGCTTAGTGCTACGAAATGGGAATGAAGTCCCTAGAAATGGTGTGGATGAGTGGATGGATGCTGTTTGAAACACAAGATCATTGAAAAAGACCTTTAGAAATGGCTGAATGTACGGATAGATAATAAGACTGTCATGTTGACAGACCTAATTTTAACTTCTAATTATAATGCGTTAACCAAAAATGGGACAGAGCACACTTGTGAAAAGGTTCAATTTTTGTTCATTAGTAAAGCGATGTAGCAATATTTCTCTTAATACTGAGGTTATAACAGTTAACTACAAGCTTGGGAAGAGGAGAGATCCCGGACACTGGTAATGATCGAGGACGATCATTCTCATCCCAGGGCGGGTTTGTTACGGTGGGACCCATACAAATTCTAAATCTGTAATTATAAAGGCCCATGCGTCAATGGCTAGTACACCGTGACCGTGATCTCCCCTCTGTCCCACCTAACCTCTCGCCATAGTGATGATCGCGGTTCTCTTGAGAGAAGGGAGGAAGGAGGGCGCAAAGGCGAGAATGCAATGATCCTAATTCCTCATGCCACTTCTTTTATGGTCTTAATCTCCTGATACTATCGAGTCACAGTCTGGCTAAAAATTAATTAATAATAAATACACTTATCAGTATTAGAATTCCGATGATTGACAGTAGCAATCGATACCAAAAGCTATATTTGTACCATTCTAGCAGAAAGTTATGACATCTCCAGTAATCTATAATCCATCTGTTCTTTTAAAATCGAAATGTCAACCTGAACACAAAAGTTATATAAATTAGAAAACTACCCTGTGTGTTTATTGATACTCAGTCAATAAACAATACCGGCGTAGGCAATATTCAGTTCAAACTGCTAATGAACAATTCTGCTAATAACAATCGGTCGTATATATTTATTAAAATCCTATACCTGAAATTAAAACTTGCTCTTGAATGATCACGATGATCAGAATCAATTAATAATATGGGCATGCACAACAATGAATATATGTAACAAATATTTCTTTTTCTATATTCAAAATTTTCAAAGAATTAAAAACTAAATATTCACATAAAGGATGAGTTTCTCTTACTACTATTGATGGTTGCTGTCAATTATAGGAAAACTCATCATGATTAAGCTATAATGTTATAATTGATTAAGTATTCAGCGAATTGTGACAAAGATGGATGTACTTTCCCGTCAGTGACACAGAAGCAACATTTTTAAAACTTAGCTAAAATCAAATTACATAGAGGCAGTGTTTTTGTATCCACTGCAATGCACGAGGATATCAAAATTCAAGAACTTTGGACAGATACGTTGTCAGCACCGCGCCATATCCTGCGATCATTCCCGCGGCAATCAGCAAAAATCAAAATTTCATTCTCCCATCATACCGATACCCCTACCTTAACGAGTCTGATTTTCACCAAGACTCAATAGCATTCTTCGTTGACACCTTGACCGGCGAGGTTGTCAAGATGGGAATAAAACGGAAATTGTTGTAATTATTTCCCCGCTCCATCCGTATTTCCCTACGCGCTCGCGCCGCGCAGTCGCCCGGAAGGTTTAGTTTACCGAAAAAAGGCGTGCTATGGGGGGTTCGGGGATGTAAAGAGTACAGACGCAAAACGCGATAATAACCGGCTATGTGCAAACGGGAGGCGTGAAATGTTCGGCATTTTAAACAAGAACTAGAAAGTGAATCGTGATCGTGAAAAGTGATCGAATGACTTTCCATCAAATCGCGCCGTTTCGTAAGTCGACGTGTGTGGAACCGGGGTGATTTGATGTAAAAACGCATCGATCAAATACCGTAAGGGAATTTATCGAACAACTATGGGAAATCTCGACACACAATAGTTTCGGTTGAGTGAACCTTCGGGGCGACTGGGCGACGCGTGTGAGTGGTGAATGGTGAGGAGTGGACCAGAACAAGGATTAATTTACAACAAAGAAACAAAAGGTCAGATGTAAATTACCCACTATTTATTGTGACGATCCCTCGCTCTCTATCTCTCTCCTTGTCTCTTGCGTCCCGGTCACGTTAACTAGAACGACAGTATCTTGAAATTTTGCATACGTTTTGAGCGTTAGAACTAACGAAAATGTTGAATTCGGCCCGTCAATCTCCTACGCTCGGGGATTAGACGGTAGTTGTAAGGGTAGTTTAACTCTTATATTCCTGTTTTTTTTTCTTTGGTGTGACAAACATGTAAAACTTGGTCAAATTAATAAACCTAGGACTTCTGCAACTTTGTTTGGAACCATTTAACATTGAATTGAAAGTTATTTATCGACCCTAGACCAATTTCAAGAATTTTCTAGGCCGGATGCCAAGGTACTTTTAGGAAGCAGTGATTAACAATGAATCCCACAAAAATAATAATAAACATCTGGGAGCGATTTCAGGTGATTGGCTGAAATACCTCCGAGCGAATCATTGAATTGAATCCCACACTACCATAATTTTCAGCATTTTTGATAAAGAATTAAAATCTAAATATTCAAAGGCAGGTTGGTTCGTAACATCAATGCCTGTAAATTCAATTTATAAGACGAATAACATTTTCTTTTTTACGTCTGGGAAAATTTATAATTCATAAATTTAGTTAAGAACCTAATAAATACGACATCTTCCAGGCTAATAGTTAAAATTTGTTTGAAAAGGAAAATTCGAATCAATTACGTTTCGGAAACACAGCTGGTTTCCCTCATCAGATCTGTAAAAAAACGTATTGAAATTATAAGAAAGACGCAATATAATGTAATGACAGAATGTATCAAAATATAAGAAAAGAATACATTAAAACAGTTTAAAAAAGATTCCGTGCAATTTTCTTTATGTGTGAGTTCCATGTCATTTAGAAAAATATATAAACATTTCAGGCGTTCCAGCCGGGTGGACTTATATGAAAATATCGCGTTCCCTATAGCTTATACACAGAGAAAACTTTTACGAATTATGACTTTTCATCTTTACACCATAATTCCTAATAGTGTACTGAACATAATAATTTTTTGCAAACGCGTAATGAAAGATAAATAATTAAGGTTTCCGTTGATATGAATGTGTTAAGGACTTATGTAGCTTATATGGTTGTATTGTTGTCATGAAAGTTCGTGTTTCCTGCGGGTTGCACACCAAGGTTTAGAAAGAGCTGTGGTGACTTATCTGTGCCTCACTCGCTGGGCTTTTTAGGCAGGTGGGCGGAGACACGATATGTTACGGGCAACCAAGTTGCGTTCACCGCATTCATACCATGATAATTGTATTTTTAAGTCATTTTTTAATTTTTGATTACAATGCAATGTATATTATTTTACATTTAATTTCAATGGAAACTATAAGTGAACTGCTACTGAATTGAATATTTTTTTACATTTTAATAATATTTCAAATGCATCCCATATTAGATAATATTAATTTTTTTAATGAATAATAAAATCAAAATAATAGTAACCTAAAGCTTAATTCAGTAAGGCTGTAGAATCATTTAACATTAAGTAATTGAGAATAATTTTTTTAATGTGTTTATGTTCTTAAGTATTGCGATTATTCACTTTATATTTTCACTTTAAATGTCTCCGCTACTAGGAATGTAATATATAATATGTCATTTTTATTCCCAATGTGTAACAAAAATGATAAATAATTTCAAGAAACCTATTTGAATCACAGTTGAAAGTATAATTTTTGAATGACAGAAAAATTAAACGTATTTTAATAGAAATGTAGCCTATATTTTATAATAATTAATTTTAATTGATAATACAAGTGAAATGTACGAAAAAAGGAATTTTCAAAGAAGTAGTTAACCCTTTCAGGGGCAGTGGGACGTATACGTCCCACTTGTTTTTTCGCAGTTTTTCAAGCATTTCTGATACATTTCACCTTGTTCAGTAACAAGTATTTGATTTTAGACTCTTAAGGGTTCATGTAAAGTAATTATCATGAAAAACTGTGTAAAATTGTTAATTAACAATTTGTTATAAATAATTGAAATCGAAAAAAATCACTTTTTTTCGAATAAAATCGGCTGTTTATAAAGTACTAGTCCTATAGCTGTGACAAATTTTTTCCAGTTAGGTAACACGTAGAACTGTAACATATATTTTTTGCAGAATTTTCGGCAGACAAGTTTTTTTTTATTTCATTTTTTGAATTCATAAAAAATTACGATTTTTGACGAATTTTCGGCATAAGTGCATGTAATGTATCGTATTTGTGATCGATTATCAAATCGTAAAATAAAAAAAATGTTGTTCGAACCACTGATTGAGAATATAATGTCAAAATTGCAAAATTCAAAATGGCGGATTCAAAATGGCGGTTATATTAGTGCAAATTCGCAAGAATTATGCAATAGCAAGAATTAGTTTAACAGAAAAATGTGCCCTTGAAAGGGTTAAATTCCAAACGAACAAAGAAGACGAATTTTCAATAAAAAAATATAAATTTGTAATGACCTAGTTAAATTTTCAACCATAGGAATTAATTTTCTACACAAAAATACGAAATTTGACGGAAGTAATAGAATTTCGTATTAAAAATGATCAATTTTTAAACTAAAACTGAAATACTTAAATGTTTATTTAAATAAATTAATTCTCAACCAAAAAGGAAACGAATTTTCAAAAATGTACTTCAATTTTGAAGAAAATAAAGTAATTTTCAACAAAGTACTGCACATTTAGCTCAAATACATTCATTTTGTATTTGATGCTTCAATTTTAGATAAAAAAATATATTTAAAAATACAAATGTTCTATAAAATAGTTGAATTTTCAACAAATCGTTTTATTTTCAATAAAAATAGATTATTTTTTGTGAAATAATAGAGACCGGTTTTCAATAAAGAATATAAATTTTCAATCAAATACTTACATTTTTAACCAAAGTAATAAATTTTCTAAGCGAAAATAAGAATTTTTGAGAAAGTACATGAATTTTCTACTAAAAATGCATTTCAATAACACGCAGAAAAAAGAAATGTAATATTTACTAATCAAGAAATGTAAAGTGTTTTTTGTAACCGTAGCAGCAAAAACTGCTCTTAATGAAGGGGTGAAAATGTCAAAAGCACTTAGCATTTCGTAAATGTCACAGTGAATTTAGGGTGAATTTAACGGTAATCCTTTAGTAAAATAAACCTCTATTCCCTAGTATGAAATACGGTAAGATATGTAAAATACACTGAACCGAGACTACAATAGTGGTGCAGTGAACATTGCAGAAGGATCGGTACATGCTACCGATCCGAATAGCTTGTTTAGCTCGCCCTCAAAGTCGTAATAACGCAATCTATCCGCGCGAACCACCGGATGAATTCATGACGCCATCGGCAATGGATGGATTGCATCACCTAAAAAACATTTATTTTTGACATTTCTGTGACAGTAGTCACATTACTCCATATCCCCACTTAGCAATGAAGTGGTTTTATAATAAATAACACAATTTTGGATGGCACATCTTATTCACAGGTCGCGTACAGTTGAGAGTTTATTGGAGTAAGACGTGTTTGCGTTCCGCGACTCTTCCAGCTGACTTGTATGGATATCAGGTAAATGCGAGAACTTTTGTCGTGTACCGCGATGGCATGGGCGCGTATTAAAAAGTCGTTACCGAGGTCGCCACCTTAGTTACAAATGCATTTCGGAATTATTCCACAGATCGCAACTCGTGTAATAGTGTAGTGGTTAAGCTAATCGACTTGCGTGCTTAGGTTTATGCGTTCGAATCCCCCCCGTTGCGTGCGAGATTTTACTTGTATTATAAGCGTTGTAACTTACAAATACCGATTAATTATAAGTATATCCGAAAATATATGTCAGAATTAACCGTGTGTTTATTTATTGATTATTTTTTAGCAATATTTTTTTACAATTTATAGAGCCGTGCAAACTATAGTCTGTACCGTTAACATAAGTTAGATCTGTTTATATTATCCGTCAAAGTGCCATGATAATTCGTAATTGCAGCATCGAGGAACAGTGCAGAATAGCGACTGGATCGGTAAAATCTACTGATCCGCAGGTCAGCAGCACTTGAAAATCGGTACTGGTAACCATCAATGATAGTCATATTCAGTTGCCTATAATTGTAACATTTACTGAACTACCGTGTTGTCCATATACGTACTTGGAAGATCAGTAGATTTAACTTGGTTTTCAGTAAAATGTAAGGTTCTTTTTTCTGCGTGAAATTAATGTTCAACCAAAGAGGAAACGAATTTTCAATCAATAAGAATGTTCTAGAAAACAGTTGAATTTTGAACAAAAAACTTCATTTTCAATCCAAACAGATTAAATTTTGTGAACAAAAGAAGACCTTAGAATGTGAACTATACACAAAAACTTATCGTATTGATATATTAATTTACAAAAAATTATATACTTGAAGAAGAAAATAATTTACATTACAGTAAGTAATTCACAAATAAAAAAATGGTGAAATCTATAAAAAAAACCTCGAAAGAGACAAGGGGAAAAAAACGCCGCCAAATAAAACATTCTTACTAGAATTAAATACAAAAATATCTTCAACAGTAATAATAATATTAATTGCAGAATTTGTAATTACAAATATTTCTTGAAAATGCACATTCAGCGGGCCTGTCTTTGCATGGACCATACGCCTGCAGAGTGCCTCTTAGACCTGGACAGCACCGCCATCTGATACGCGAACTATTGGGTATCTCAAATTTATGGTAGGAATTGTAATGAAAAAGTGCAGTGAATATCAATTCATTGTAATCAAAAATGTTTGACGACGGTTCAAAGTTAATTATTTACTGTAAGATTTCTTGCCAATATCGAATTGAAAGTCAAATTTCTTCCCAATAGTTCCAGATTGGTGGCGCTGTTGTAGATACTCAACAGGCGTATACATCGCAACCCATGCACATACCAATATTGAAACTAAAGCAATGTTATGCAAATACAATGTAGAGACAGGTGAAAAATATGAAAATTATTAATATAGACATTGACAAATGTTCTTATTACAATTTCAAAATAATGTAAAAGATATTGCACATTCTTCTTCTCATTTAGATGCAAATTAACACTAATGCTGGGTTATGTATAATCACAAGAAGCAATATTTATAAAAAAGTTACCTATAAAGCTTTACTACATACAAAACATAATGTGTACTGTATTAGGAAATTTTATGTCAAATTATTCCATTTTCAAATCGTAAAGAGCTAGTATGTATTTCGAAAAATTAATAGCCCCAGCGCTAAATTTGATCGATTAGTCTTACATAATATTTTATAATACTAGACAGTGTCTATATACAAGTTTCAGAAATTCATTCAAAGTTCATTATAGAGACATATCACAAATTCCGTAATTCATACTATTATTACTATTGAAGATATTTTACTTGTAGGACACGAATAATTAAAATATTAAAATCTATTAATGACAAAAATATTCATTAATAATATTTGGCGAATTTCAATGATCCCACAACATTCTCTTGTAAAATTTGTATGACTCCTTACATATTTCTACTATAATTTTGTATTTAATGCTAGTAAGAATATATTATTTAGCAACGTTTTTTACCCTCGTTTCTTTCGAAGCTTTGTTTTGAGAGATATTATTAGTTTTATTCAGAAGTCTTCTTATGTTATGTGAAATTTAGCCTAGAGAGGATATTGAGATAATTGCTTTTGAGTTTTAATTAGTATGTTCAATATTAATATTGTCGTTAGTGTTGTTAGTTTTTGTCTGTAGTTCAATTAATCTTTCGCTAGTGTGCTTATCAATAAAATTAGTTAAATAGTTATTGTAGAATAATAGTTTTTTAAATACTTTTAAATTTTCTGTGTGAAAAGAAACGTCTGCTAAAAAAATGGCCAAATCAACAAGATTTTTTATAATTCCAATTTTATGCTCTAGGGGTTGATTAGAAAAATAGTTCAAATATCTTCCTGAATAAGTTTTTTTGCGGAACCAATTAGTTTTTACAATATTATTTTCAGATCTTATTATTTATAAATTTAAAAATTCAATTGAATTGTTTTCTTATTTTTCGATTGTAAATTGTAGTCAGGGCCGGCTTTAGGGATATGGGTGCCCTATGCGAGAGGCAAAATAGCGCCCCTCCCATAATAAAATAAATAAAATATTGTAAATTCGATAATTTTTATTAAATAAATACACTAAATTGTTGGAGTAATTGTTAATAACAATTGTAATAAATACATGTTTTTTCTAAATATATTAAATAAATTCACTTATGTGGTACGTTTTCAAAATACAACTTTTTATTTTATATACATACCTATTTACAGAATATATACATATTAGAGATACGGAATTAGATATATACCATTAAGCCATTTCCCTTTCAGGGTAGGCGTGACACTACCCGATTCGAGTAGTGTTTCTAGGTTAGTTTCTTGTAGTAAATAACTACAAGTGTGGGCTCAGCACACCCACGATGTGCCAACAGCACTCAGTTTTCTCGAATGGTCACCCATCCAAGCACTAACCGCGCCCAACGCTGCTTAACTTCAGTGATCTGACGAGAACTGGTTTTTTCAGCGTGGTATGGCTGTTGGCCATCATTTATTATGATTATTTGAGACTTCACATTCAGCATCGAGAGAAATTTACTTTTCGAGGCTTAGTTTCGCAAATTCGTTAATAAGATCAGAAAAATCTAGTAGTTGTAACAGATTGTTTTCAATTTACAAGATCGCGAGAGAGCTCAACATGTCATCTGACATAGTCGATCTGAAATACGTTTTAATTAATTTCAGCTTGAAAAAGCTTCGTTCTTCGGTTGCAACGGAAACAGGGGTTGTTAACAAAATTCTTAACGATACCCATATGTTTAGAAAAATTGCACTTAAATTATTCTGAACGATAAAGTTTAACACATCTATAGGTGTTGTAACTGTATCCGGCAGCATATATTTTAAGTGCAATAGCTCAGTACACAGTTCTTTGCCATCAACATTTGTTTCATTGTCATGTCCCCATAACACGCAATGTTGCAGAAATATTGTTAGAATATTCAATTGAAACATTAGCAACATTCTAAATGAATATTGCAGCAAGGTTCAAGAAACATTAAAATGTCCGACCAGGCAATATTGGTCAGGAATATTTCAGAAACATTTCAAAATAATATTGAAATTGCGCTCGCTTTATATGTGTGAAAAGTGTCCACGAAATCTTGCCTAACTATTGCCGCGCAATGTTGCTGGAACATTGGCTGAGATATTAATGGAATATCTCCATAGAATGTTTTCAGAACATGTTCTTGAAAGTTTCTTTCTAAATTTATTTTCAGGTGACATATATTATTTAGAATTACTTATATACCTATAATTAACTCATAAGACCTTATATTAAATTTAATAATAGAAATTCACGAAGTTATTTTCAATGTCGTAATTCTATTTACATATAAATTTAAAATATCATTTTTTGTTTGATGCTGTAGAAATAATTCTTCTGAACTTCTGTACTTCCAAGGGAGGCAAATTTTGTGAGAAATATTGTGATTACATGAGCCATATATTTTAAATTGTTGCACTCTTTCTCTTAAACGCTATACAATAATTACAAATATCATTAAAAATATATTTTATGAGATAGCCTAAACGGGTGTCAATGGTAATGTTGTATTTTCGTATAGCTTATAAAATAATCAATTCAAAAATATTGCTATAAATACAAAACTAGGAAAAATCTAACTTTCTTGCCTACATCCAAATTATGATTCTGCTCGAGGCCATATCGTCACTCCAGGAAACAGTCTTTACTGTCTTCAGAGAGCTGTATAATGTATCGAAATTTGTTGTACAAAATATTTACTGAATTGGAAACAGATTATAAACTGATTAAAACACGTATCATATTTTCACTGTTAAGTACATATTCCTGCGCACTGTTTGTCAATTGAATATTTTCTTATTTTCGAAGATCATCTTTAGTGACATATATTCCTGTTCACTGTGTATTTCATGGGTTATTGTCGGTTTAAGAATTTAATGTCCAAAATTGTGACTTTAAATTAAAACACGTAAAACGATATTCATATGTTCCTTCCCATGTTAGCAACTTCGAGCTTTCATAATAATGTTGAGTTACCAAGTTTGACATCTGAATTTTTGACAGCCGATAAAAACTTCGCAGGAACATGGACTTGGAATTGAAAAAATGATACGATAATGATATAATAATGAAGAAAATATTCATTTACAAATTTTCTTCTCCTACATTCGTACGTTATCCAACTGCCTGACGACAGTAAGACTATTTCCTGCACCTATGATATCCTATCGAGCAGAATCACAATTTGCAGGCAAGAAGGTTAGATTTAGCCTCTGTTTTTCAATCTCAATCTTTAGTTTTCTCACGAGATTCGTGAAATTTGTTATTAAAAAATGTAAGACTAAGACGAAAAATTTATTACAAGCTTTAAATTTTAAAAGACCCTTTTTGATATCAGTTTTGACATCAAAATAAATTTCTAGATTACTTAGTTTTATATTTTTAGCAATAATTTTGTATCTTTTCTTTTATAGGCTATACGACAATATGAATTTATCGTCTTTACCCGTTTAGGCTATCTCATAAAATATATTTTTTAATAATATTCGTAATTATTATACAGGCTTCAAGAGAAAGTGTGGCAAAATTTTAAATATTGCTTATGTAATCCTGCAGACGTAAGAATAGCTGCCGTCATGGTTCGTATAAATATAACATGTGATATAACCCTAAACAAAAATACAAAATTTCTAAATCGCTAAGACAATTTTTTGAGGCATTTAAAGAATATTGGAATGTAAAAACTGTTATATTCAAGTGGAAATCTGATATCAGTTCTGTGATGTGTATGAATACAAGATTGAAAACTGGTAACTTATATACTTATTGTTTTGGGTCCATATCATCTCACATGCGGCAAGTCTCTCTGCGGCAAGTCACACCTGCGGCATCTCTACCTAGCGGCATCTCTCACCAGTGGAAAGGGGGCCAATATTATTTCTGTGGCTAGCACTGGGGTGCCTTCCCGCCCCCACGAGACGTTGGAAAAGGGGTAGGGGTTAGACCAACATTATTTCTTTGGCCAGTCACAGGGGTGCGGTGAGAGATGCCGCAAAAATGTCAATTTTACTGTGAAAAATGCCGCGCGGGAGAGAAGCCGCTAGATAGAGATGCCGCAGTTGTGACATGCCGCAGAGAGACTTGCCGCATGTGAGATGATATGTCCCCATTGTTTTCCCCACATAGCACACGTCCCGAAAAAACCAGGTTTTCTCCAGGTTTAGACCTATCACGAGTAAAAATGCTTCGACTTGAGTTCGACTTGGCGATGTCTTGAGTTCGTCTCCAAGACATCGATGTCTGGCTGCGTCTCAAAATTGAGACGCGAAATAAGACAATGTCTTACTTTTATGGTTTCAGCATAGTGATTTCAAGTCGGCGTAACTTGTCTCAAGACGAACCTTTTTGACTCAGAAATGAGACCTCGAATGAGACTGTTAACAGATGCGAAGGATTAAAATTATTGAATGAAAAATTTGTAAATATTAAATTAGTTATTTGTAATTAAAAAATTCAGAATCTGTGGGTCTGAACGAGTATAACCCTGAAAAATTTTCCTCACAAAAATTAAAATTGTAATTTTCTATAAGGATCTCCTAAGCCGTTAGAAATACGTAAAAACAAACAACATTTTCGGTATCGTGGTCAAACAAGTATAATACAAATGAAAATCTATAAATTAATTGATTCAATATATATATATTGTGTAAAAATATACAAAATTGCTTAATTATTAACAAAGATTAGCTTTTATGAGTCAGAATGACCCTTTTTGCCAGGGCAGGTATATATTCGAAGTTATAAACCGCTCGTCTTGAAGTCATAAAAGTTCAACTCAAGATATAAATATATGTCTTAAAGACATAGAAACTTGTCTCCAAGACATAAATTGAAGTCTGGCTCCGTCTCAATAAAGAGACATGCTGGAGTCGAACTTTTAGACTTGAGAATGTCTTGATTGGGGGCAATTCAAGACGAAACCAAGTCGAAGAATTTTTACTCGGGCTGCTTTCCCTGAAAAAACCTGGGACAGACCTGTTTTTTGCGTGTAGTGTGCTATATGGGTTCCATGTTTGTGCAATAAATCTGAAGTACCTACCACGTCCATTGCAGGATTACTTCAATTACATAGAATCACAGATATTTCGAGATAAGTAAAATAAATTTTCTGCGTTCAAATAATAATTGATACATTTCTATGAAAATCACATTCCCCCATAGCACGCTATATTCCTTCAATATTACAGGAATATTCCTTT
>CAKNYM010019530.1:120-10456 GCA_932195095.1 Andricus curvator
CCTTTTCGTGTCAAAATGTCTCCCGAATATTGGCAGAATTCAAAATATATATATTTAGGTATCTCTTAATGCCATTATTTGCAAAAAATTGCTTATGTTATTTTAGTTTCCGCTGTTAATGGATTTTTTTACTTTAGAATACGAAAGGATAAAATGCATATATGTACCGAAATAAAATAATCGATTAATAGTGGCAATTAAAAAAGGCAATTTTGTGCAAAAATAGACTTGAGAGATCCCTAAATATATATTTTTCAGTAATGCCAATTTTCAGGGGAAATTTTGACACCAAAAGGAACAATTTTTAGGGCAGCTATTTTGAGAGGAAAATGAAGCCTTTTTGGACCACGCTTTATTTATTCCTATTTTTCACCACTTTTAATAAACTCAGGTAATTAAAATTTAACCATCCACAGATATGCTTAACGAAAGGGTTTTTTAGTATTATGTAATACTTTGAAAGGATGTAAGATCAGAATTGCTCTAAAAAATACGATACTTAATACATGAGTAGCTCCTTAGTCAGGAAAATTATTTCTGTCACTTTCTGTAATTATAGATATGCAAAATTGATAAGACGCTGCATAAATTTACTTCCTTATTACTCTGCTTTTGATTTCGTTTTTCAAATTTGGAAATAATTCCTAAGAAATCTTCCAATTCAGATCTTAAGTTTCTGAAACAAAATTTTTCATGCAAATGTTCGTCGCGTTAATAGTTTATTTTTCATTTGATGATGACCTTTCCTATTGAATAATTTACTGTATATATATATATATATATATATATATATATATATATATATATTTGTTTGTCATACGGACAACCGCAAAAACGGATCCGGCAAAAGTCTCGTGCACCCTGAGGACACGGAGCAGGTGTCTCAGCATTTTGTTGACACGCAGGGATGCTTTTCAGGCTATTAACCAGTGAAACCTTGGCACTTCCAAGAGCGCCGATGATCAAGACGATCAGCTTAACAGAATATTCCGGGTATAACCGTCGCAACTCCCTTATAAGGTCTTTATACCTCTCTTTTTTCCTTTCTCCTTGGCTGTGAAGTTTTTGTCAGCTGGTACCGAAAATTCGATAACGAACATGGTTCGTTTCTCGAAGTCAAGGAGAACTATGTCAGGCCTCGAGTGTGCAACAGAAACAATTGTCGAGAATATGAAGACAATTGATTCTATTTCTCTAGGAGCGTTTAGCGGAGAGGCATTTGGGCTAATGCCATAAGAGTGACAGAGATGGTAATAAAACACTCTTAGTGCCTCATTGTGCCTTTGGATGTAGGTCGTTCCCGCATGAGTTGGACAACTAGATACTATGTGTCCTAGATGCTCGGGGTGTGCATGACACGCTCTGCAGCTATCATCGGGAATCTCTTGGCTCAAAATGTGGCGACGGTATGCTAGAGTGGAAATGACACCGTCTTGACATGCCGAAATGAAGCCCTCGGTGCCCGACTTCAATCCGGGTGATTTAAGGAAAGAAAACGTTAGTGTAATAGTGTGCGTTCATACACTTCCACCCGTCTTTCTTTTTCCCATGCGCCAGCGTGAAACACAAGATCACGTGACGTAATTTTGTGTGTGTAAGAGTCTAATATTCTTACGATTTATTCCAATCAGAGATATTAGTCTGCATTTTCATAATCACTATTCGACTTTTTCTAACCGTACCTCGATTATCCCTAAATTCGTATATTTTATTTCAATTGTGAACATGCGATAAAAGAAATATTAATACCAAAAGTCTCTCCGTGTATTCATGCGTCAACTTTGAATTATGTTGATGAAAAAAGTTTTTCTGTTTGAAACATATGATTCAAATACTATAAATGAGCATAACTTTCTTAATCTTCAATAATAGTATATTGTGCTACAAGTTGAAAAATCCTCCCTTTTTCAATGTGTGGGACACGATACTTTTTCTATAATTTGTTCAAAAGTTCTAGTTTTTGTTTACCTGTTTTTTGTGTAAAAAGAAGGCGATTTTTTGTCGATTGACGCAACAATGACAATGGCAATTATCAAAACCATGGCAATAATATGGCAGTAATAATAAGCTGGTTCTGACAATTGAATAGTTGGCCCATAAAGTTGAGGGCTTCAAAATTTCCGATTTTTCGTGAAAAAAACCAAGCACAGTATTTTCGGAGAAACTGACGGTGTTTTTTTGCTTTTGCCAAGTGACAAAAGTACATACAAAATACACAACTCGAGAATTTTCAGAAAATTGATTTTAGGTTGGGGACGAGAGTCGGAAAATAGAATGAAGTTGGCTGCGCACGATGCACGAGTACACCCGACGCATCACGAACCCACCCGAAATAACATTTTCTGTTTTCACTGTGTCTCACTTTTATCACTGTCCATTTACTTTTTCCACTGTATCTGTCCACTTTTGTCACTGTTGCCCGGAAAGGTCGGCACTGCGCATGCGCCACGTCATCGAGCAAAAATCGGTCACTATTTACACCAAAAACAGGTGGAAAAACTGGCACTTTTTCGCGAATTATAGAAAAAGTGTATTAATATTATAGATCAATCGATTTGCCTCGAATCAAGGAATCTTTTCCGTTCTTGTAACAATTCTGAATTTTGTTAGTGAAAAAAGTTTCACTATAAAGAACCCTTTTTCAAATATTATGCATTGACATAGCTTTCTTACTCTTCAATGAAATGTGTCAATACTATAGGTCAATCGATTCGTCTTGAATCAACACATCTTTCCTATTCTCACATCAACTTTAAATTATGAGAATGAGCAAATTTTCACTATAAAAATCGATTTTTAATATAATATAAATGAGCATAACTTTCTTAATCTTTAATAAAATGTATTAATATTGTAGGTTAATCGAATCGTCTCGAACCAAGGAATCTTTTATATTCTTACATCAACTTTGAATTATGTTAATGAAAAAAGTTTTACTACAAAAAAACATTTTTTCAAATATTATGCATTACTATAGCTTTCTTACTCTTCAATAAAATGTATCAATATTATAGGTCAATCGATTCGTCTCAAATTAACACATCTGTTCTGTTCTTGCATCAACTTTGAATTATGTTAATGAAGAAAGTTTTACTATAAAAAACTGATTTTCAAAATATATAAATTACCGTAACTTCCTTACCCTTTCATAAAATGTATTAATATTATAGGTCAATCGATTCGTCTCGAACCAAGAAATCTTTTATATTCTTGCATCAACTTTGAATTATGTTAATCAAAAAAGTTTGACTATAAAAAACCGATTTTCAAAATATTATTCAGTGCTAAAAAAAATTCAATAAATATTTTTAGAAATCCTTCAGTCAGTTTCAAGATATTAGTGGTGAAAATATTCCCTCCAAATTTCATCAATTTATCTGCAATCGTTTTCAAGTTATCGTGTTCACAATGGTGCGTGACATCCACACACACACACACACACGCGCGCGCGCGCACACACCCACATCCGGACAAATGCTTAGAACATTGTATTAGACATTTTTAAATTGAGGAAGGTTTAATTAAATGAATTAAATTTTTTTAGAGAAGCAAAATTCATTTTGTTGTTGAAGATTCATCTCTTGGGTTGAGAATTTAACTCTTTTGTTGAAAATTCGTTTCATTTTTGGATGAAAATTAATTTTTGACTGAAAATTTAACTATTCCATTTTTGGTTGAAAATCTTTGTTGATTTAAAATTAACTTTCTTCTTAAAAATGTTTCTTTTCTGGTTTGAAAATCAACTATTTTCTAAAACCTTAGACTCTTTATGTTCAAAACAAAACTTTTTTGTTTAAAAATCGTTTATTTGGGTAGAAAATTAATCTTGTTTGTTGAAAATTCATCTATATCTAACTGGTTGATAATTCGTTTTTTTTTTTGTTGAAAATAAGTTTTTTTAGCTCCTAGTTCAATACTGTGTGAGTGTGCTTATGTGAAGGTGTGACCTTCAACGCGTGTAGCGCGTTTGTAAATACTGCAATCTTCGACAGATATAAATTAGAAAAAATTTCGTTCAATAGTTAGAGTGCAAAACGTCCCAAAAAACAGGGTTTTTCGGCCTCCTTTTTCAAGGGTCCACTTTAACCTGTTCCCAGGAGGAGGGCGACGTTAGGAAAAATCTGAAAAAATTCACAGATATTCTTTGAACATTCCTGAATGCAATGCATTTTTCGAAATGCTGAAATATGCAATAGTCTTCTTTTTATGGGGATTTATTTACAAACATTTTATCTTGAGAACGAGTGAAGATAGGAAGCCGTTCAATTTTTTAAACTGACATCAATTTTTTTGTGAAATCCACATTATTTTGTTATGTTTCAGAAATCTTCATAAATATTCATGGAAGCGTAATTTTTCAAAAGTTTTTAAGAACTTTTACATAACTTTTAGAATTATTTGAGTTGTTCCTAAATTTATTTTTTAAATCCTGCAAAATAGAAAAAAGTGACTTTACATTTTTTACATCCTTTTTCCAGAAATTGGAAAACCTTTTCGAATGTTTCATTTTTTTCAATTTTATCTTTTGCAATGCCTTAGTCAAAATGAAAAATCATTTCAATTTCCGTAAAAATGTTAGTAAGATTTGGAAATATTTAAAAAAAATTCTCAACAAATCATAAATTTTTTTAGATTTCGAAATAACATTTGCAAGCTTTTTGAAATATTTGATAGGTTTGATGAGAATGAACAAATCTTACTAACATTTCTACGTAAATTGAAATGATTTTTTATTTTGAGTAATGCATTTCAAAAGATAAAATTGAAAAAAGTGAAACATTCTGGCAAAAGAATGTGAAAAATTTAAATTCACTTTTCTTATTTCGCAGGATTTAAAAAAAAATTTAGAAACAATTTGAATAATTCCAAAAGATAGGTAGAAATTCTGTAAAAAATCAAAAATTATTTACAGTTTGGAAATATTTTAAAAAATTCTCAACAAATTATACATTTTTTTAGATTTCAAAATAAAATTTGGAAGCTTTTCGAGAATTCGTATAGGTTTCAAGAGAGTAAGAAATTTTCTGCAGTATTTAAAGGCAATTACTTTCAATTTGCAGGAAACATTGAAATTATGTAAAAAGATATTTAGAAGTTCTGATATTTTTTTCGAAATATGTTAAGTTTTTAAAAGGTTTCCAATAATGTAGAACGAAATATAGATTTTGTTACATTTAAATGAATATTTATATATATTTATGGAGATTTCTGAAACATTGAAAAATAATGTGGATTTCACGCAAAAATTGAAGTCAGTTTAATAAGTATCCAGGATTGTAGGAGTTTTAGAAGAAACTTATTTTAAAAATGTATTTCTACTGAAAATATTCTCAATCGGGTTGATATTCGCAATTGGGTTTCGATTTTCTGAGGAACAGCTCGGTAAATGCATCTTGAAGACGTTGAGACGGCCCTGCTTCGTTGAACCACATCTGTTTCGGGCATTTGACTTGCTTCTGGAATTACTATTGTCATAGAAAGGGTACTTTTTTTGCTGCCACTTGTCCCGCTGTGCTGGCCACACGCCCACACTGATTAAAGTCAGAAATATGCAAAATGACATGTCTTACGTGAGAATGATTTTATCATAAATTTAGTTATTGCACTGCAATCGCATGGCAAAACTGCACATTTGAAGCCATTGAACGGCTTCCTATCTTCACTCGTTCTCAAGATAAAATGTTTGTAAATAAATCCCCGTAAAAAGAAAAGTATTGCATATTTCATCATTTCGAAAGATGCATTGCATTCAGGAATGTTCAAAGAATATCTGTGAATTTTTCAGATTTTTCCTAACGTCGCCCTCCTTCTGGGAACAGGTCAAAGTGGACCCTTGAAAAAGGAGGCCGAAAAACCCTGTTTTTGGGACGTTTTGCACTCTAACTATTGAACGAAATTTTTTCAGATATGAGTGAACATATCGCTGCATTCGGAAGACTTTAAGCTTTCAGACGCTTTTTATTAGACATTTCAGAGATTTTTTTTTGTGCGAGTTTCAATAAAAAAAAGTGAGGGGCCTCGACTTTTGGACCCGACTTTAGTTTAGGAGATATTCGCGTTTTTCCAAGTTCACGTCAAAATTTGAGTGGGGCATGATACTGGGGCCTATAGTGAATCAATTGGTTTTTTTTAGTTCTTAAAGTTGCCGTTTATACAACCTTTGTTACATAAAGTATCGTGTGCACCAATGACGATGAAAACACCGTTTCCCTCCTAGGTACACAATAAACTATTATTTTTTATTCCAATACATTTTCTAATTTTACTAACAGCTACAAAGTACTACTCATAGAGTGGTGAATACTACCATCTCTCGATTCTTCTATCTCTCGATTCAAAAACTATAAATAGTAAAATATAGTGTGCACTGTTAGAAAAATCTTTACTGAATTTAGTATATATGTAATGGAAGTAAAAATGCACAACATGAAATTAAATTCAGTATACCAGCGTACAGTAAATTTATTATATTTATACTGGATTTAGTACACGCGTATACTAAATTTCTTATACATGGATACTAAATTCAGTATGAATATACTAAATTTACTGTAAGCTGGTATACTAAATTTAATTTCATGTTATGCATTCTTGCTTCCATTACATGTATACTAAATTTAGTAGAGATTTTTCTAACAGTGTGCTTCTTAACAAATAGTACAGCAAAAGGTTTCTCCGTGTATAATATAAAAGTCGTCAGAAATAATTGAGATCTTGCGAAATTTGGTAGTTAACTCGCAAATGACTGCAGTTCTGTGAATATCGGATAAGTAAATCTTCAATCAGTATGCAATCTCAAAACAATGCTCATTGCTCAGCAGTTTGTGAGTTGAACATGAAACAAGTGGATGCGACTTATATGCGTGTATTCGTACGTGAGTCTCGTAAGCTGTCAACTTTTACTTTTACTTCGGAACATTACTTACGCAAAGAGAAATTCGAGTACTCGCAATACCTGTGCCCACTACCCCTGCCTATTCTCTTCCCTTGTACCTCTTTGTTTTCGTTTTGTCGCTCTTTGTTTCTCAGTCTTTCTGTCTTTCTCCCCCTGTTAGCCCTGTTAGGTCACTGCGGGATGCATTTGTGCAACAGGCTATAGTTGGTTCGCTACTTATGCAAAGTTGAATGCGCCGGTTTTCCTATGCATTTCAACGTGCCTTGGAGGCTTCGCGTGCCCGATCCACGGATTTCAAGCGTGCAAACGAAACGTACCCGATTACGTTGCATATAATCTCTCAAAAGCGCGTTTCATTTTCGTTTGGGTTGATGTCAATAATGGAATGCGCCTAACCTACACCAAAACCCCAGGTATTCCAATTGCATGTTGAATAACTTGGTAGAAAAACGAACTGAAAGTGTAAAATTATATGTATTTAGAGGTGTGAGGTCTTTGACGAAAATACCTGAGAGTTTAATTTTTACATACTTATTTTCTTATTTATGCCCGTGTATACCAGGGTGGGTCGCAAAATGTTTCTTTGCAGAGGCCTAAGATCCTAAAAATTTCTACTAGATGACAGTAATTCAGAGCCAGAGTTACACTTGAAAAAAAAATTGATCGTAAACACATCAACGATAAAATTTATAATGTGAAAAATCGTAAGTTTTTACATTTCTATGAAAATATTTCTTATATTTGAGAAGTTCAAGCATTGAGATCAGTAGAGTACTTCAGATAGAATTTATTTTGTACGCACACTGCACAGATTTTTACAAAAAAGGGCAATATTTACCCGCCGAAGAAAGAGCAGGAGGTAGTGGAAAGTGTATTTTGTCACTTTAAGTTCATATTTCCGCAGAAAAATCTTAACAATAAAACTTTTTCTATGAGAAACTAGATTAAAATATTTTGTTTGTTTGATAGAAACCTGTATTGAAGCCGTAATTCGCCTGTATAATGAACGCATAACGAATTTAGCTGAACTGGAAGAATTTACATCGTCCGTGTATCACCTGTTTCAGATGCTTCCATTAAGCTAACTTAATTATAAATAAAAAATCGTCTAGCGTGATGATTGTGCTAGATGCCCTTCATTCTGAATCAAAAGAACAGTCCACGAAAACACACGACTATAATAAATGACTCTATGTTCTTTGCCTTTAGAAAATTGCATATTAACACACTACACAGAGAAAAATAGATATTGAAAAGTAGATATTAAAAACTTTGATATTTAACCATAATATATAGATATCACGGTATAATATATAATGCCTTCTATTCAATATACAAGATATTAAAGGGCAATTTCTGTTTATATTGAAAGAATAAAATGTGTGATATTAACCGTTAATATCTAAGATATTAAAAAAATGAAATTTTATCGGAGCAATGTCGTTGATGTGTGGCATGGCGTCAAAAGATTTTAACGTATCTTGAGCAGTCGTCGTGTGTGTTGTGGTTTTTCGGTTATATATTGCGTTACAAATTTTGGCGAAAAATGGATTAGGTATTTTTGGACATGGAGATCATAATTTTCTAAAGAAAATTAGGACTTGGGGCTACAGGCATCACTTATGTTCGCTTTGACAAGCGTATTATTATCAATGCTCGACGATTCGGACATCAAAAATAGAGGAATGGATTGTAAAATCCTTTATAGATTTTATAAAAATTAGCATGCTTTACAGGTAATTTTTGCATAATTAAAAAATATTTTTTGAATATCTTAGATACTGCCCTTTAATATCTTGGATATTGTCAGGTAAAATCTTCTTTTTAATATCTATGGATGCTCTACTTCAATATCCAGATTTCTGTCCCATAGTTAAATAGCTAAGATATTAACTAGTAATATCTAGATAGCCTTCTTTAATATCTATTTTTCTCCGTGTAGATAGCTTTAAATTTATAACACAGGACGACAGAAATGAACTATTCTTTGTACCCACAGATTGGACTAGGTGACCCCAAAGGATTTTTGTGCCTTACAAACGAATCAGTTGTCCAAATTTTTCTATATATTTCAGAATTTCGAGAAGATATCTCAACTTAAAAGTGAAAAAGTGGCCATTTTCAGACATACTTGAAAAAATATAACATGAACAGCGATTTTTTAAAATGCTTACGCTATCGTTTAGTACTCCTTTTGACCTTTCATTTTAATTTTTGACTATCCCGAACGGATTATTTTTCTCTGAGATGTAGCACATTAACCATTTCAGTTTCACACTAAAAAACTATTAGCAAAGAAGGCGAATAAAATTGTGTTATTCCATTGATGAAGGTTTTGGTGTCTGAAGGTTTTTGAGTTTGCTGAATCCTAATTTGAACTGAGATTAGCAAAATTTAAAATGTCGGATCTATCCTAGTTTTTGAGTCAACCAAACTTTTGTTTGGCCAACCTAATATTTTTCGCAGTGCATTTGGACCCTTACGACAAAAAATTAAGTTTATATTAATGATATTTATATTATGTTCCTTAAATTTACTAGAATTCACTTTGAATTCATTTATAAAAAAATTGTAATGAATTCTATAGAATTTAAGTACAATGATACTCTTTCAATAAGAACAAATGGTGAAATTGTTTACTTTACAGGAAAGGATTGATTCGATGTCATGTAACTTGCGAACGTATATCGCTGGAAGTACACATTTTTGAAAGTTGTTTTGTGCATTAAAAAACGAAGAAAATGGCTTATATTCGGGTTAAAAATTGTAACTGTTTGTATACTATCGCAAATGTAAGGTGGTAATTGGATTCAGCACGAAAAACTGCTTCAGAAATGATACATCTAATTTCGTCGACACATGTCACATTTTTTTAGCCAGTTCAGTGTCATCGTTCATGGGAATTAAAACGACTCGGCTTTTCGCCATATCCAAAATACGTCTACGAAAATAGATTGTTGAATGTAACATTCGAACCACATAATTTTAAGGCAATTTTACTCGCGGGACCATTGCTTTTTTTCGAAAAATGTTCTTGTTGTTAGTTTTGTAATTGAAAATTGGGTGTTTTTGCGCCTGTAAAACGCAACGCGCCAGCTAACACTGTATGCCGGGCTGCAGTTACCCAGTTAGTTTCTTGTTGCATAAAATCTTGAAGCACTGACTGTTCATCGCGAGGGGAAATTTGGCCCTATTCACTCATTTGCCAGATGTCTTGTTTCCACCACTACGTCTTGTCACTCAGCACGGAAAACTTTTTCCTCACTCTTTCAGCTGAGGGAGGAGGCGTAGTGATGAAAACGAAACATGTGGCAAATGAGTGAATACGGCCGAATTTCCCCTCGCTGAAGAGGTCTGGCTTACATTTATATCAAATACATTGTTCATATAAGTCCCTTGTAAAATAATGGCTTGTCGTACGAGAAAATATAACGAAAGTGA
>CAKNYM010019542.1:2806-23804 GCA_932195095.1 Andricus curvator
AAATGCAGGGAATTCATGGAATGCACGGAATTCATGGAATTCACGGAATTTATAGAATTGACGAAATTCGCGGAATTCATGGAATTGACGGAATGCACAGAATTCATTGAATTCACAGAATTCATGGAATTGATGGAATGCACAGAATTAATGGAATTCACAGAATTCACAGAATTCACGGAATTCATGGAATTCGCGGAATTCACAGAATTCACGGAATTCATGGAACTCGCAGAATTCACAGAATTCACGGAATTCCTGGAATACGCGGAATTCATGGAAGTCGAAACATTCATGGAATTCGTGCAATTCATGGAATTCAAGGAATTCATGGCATTCACGGAATTCATGGAATCCACGGAATGTATGGAATTGACGAAATTCATGGAATTAAGGTAATTCACGGAAAATGTGGAATTCACGGTATTTATCGAATTTACGAAATTCACGGTATTCGCGGAATTCATGGCATTGATGAAATGCACTGAATTCATGTAATCCGCGGAATTCACGAAATTCATGGAATTCGCGGAATTCACTGAATTCATGGAATTCGCGGAATTCATGGAATTCACGGAATTCATGGAATTCATGGAAATCATGAAAATTATGTAATTCATTAAATTTATGGAATTGACGAAATGCAGGGAATTCATGGAATGCACGGAATTCATGGAATTCATGGAATTCAAGGAATTCACGGAATTTATGGAATTTACGAAATTCAATGCCAACGGCCATGCCACGCTGAAAAAACCAGTTCTCGTCAGATCACTGAAGTTAAGCAGCGTTGGGCGCAGTTAGTGCTTGGATGGGTGACCATTCGAGAATACTGTGTGCTGTTGGCATATTATGGGTGTGGTGAGACCAAACTTGTAGTTATTTATAACTACAAGAAAACTATCCACGTAGAAACACTACCCGAATCGGGTAGTGTCACGCCTACCCTGAAACGGAAATGGCTTAATGGTATACATACATACATACATACACGGATATCATGGAATTGACGGAATGCACAGAATTCATTGAATTCACAGAATTCATGGAATTCACGAAATCTTTGGAATTCACGTAATTCATGGAAGTATTGGAATTCATGGAATTCATGGAATTCGCGGAATTCATTGAATTCACGGAATCCATGGAATTCACGAAATTTATGGAATTCACAGAATTCATGGAATTGATAGAATTCAAGAAATTCACAGAATTCATTGAATTCACAGAATTGATTGAATTCTCGAAATTCATGGTATTTACGGAATTCATGGAATTTACGGAATTCATGGAATTCACGGAATTCCTGGAATTCACGGAATTCCTGGAATTCACGGGATTGATGCAATGCACAGAATTCACGGAATTCATGAAATTCACAGAATTCACTGAATTCACGAAATTTATGGAATTCACGTAATTCATGGAATTCGCGGAATTCATGGACTTCGTGAAATTCTAGTAATTCACGGAATTCATGGAATTAATGGAATGCGCGGAATTCTTGGAATTCACGGAATTCATGGAATTCGCGAAATTCACGGAATTCATGGAATCGACAGAATTCAAGGTATACACAGAATTCAAGGAATTTTCGAAATTCGTGGTATTCACGGAATTCATGGAATTCGCGGAATTCCTGGAATTCGCGGAATTCATGGAAGTCGCAAAATTCATGGAATTCATGGAAATCATGAAAATTATGTAATTCATGAAATTTATAGAATTGACGAAATGCAGGGAATTCATGGAATGCACGGAATTCATGGCATTCACGGAATTCACGAAATTCATGGAATTCGCGGAATTCAAAGAAGTCGCAAAATTCATGGAATTCGTGCAATTCATGGAATTCAAGGAATTCATTGCATTCATGGAATTCATGGTATCCACGGAATTGACGAAATTCATGGAATTAATGAAATTCACGGAAAATTCACGTGCCATACCACGCTGAAAAAACCAGTTCTCGTCAGATCACTGAAGTTAAGCAGCGTTGGGCGCGGTTAGCTCTTGGATGGGTGACCATTCGAGAAAACTGAGTGCTGTTGGCACATCGTGGGTGTGGTGAGCCCACACTTGTAGTTATTTACTACAAGTTATCAACCTAGAAACACTACCCGAATCGGGTAGTGTCACGCCTACCCCGAAAGGGAAATGGCTTAATGGTATACACGGAAAATGTGGAATTCACGGTATTTATGGAATTGACGAAATTCATGGTATTCGCGGAATTCATGGAATTGATGAAATGCACTGAATTCATGGAATCCACGGAATTCACGAAATTCATGGAATTCACGGAATTCATGGAATTCATGGAATTCATTGAATTCATGGAATTCTCGGAATTCATCGAATTCACGGAATTCCTGGAATTCGCGGAATTCATGGAAGTCGCAAAATTCATGGAATTCGTGCAATTCATGGAATTCAGGGAATTCATGGCATTCACGGAATTCATGGAATCCACGGAATTTATGGAATTGACGAAATGCATGGAATTGATGAAATTCACGGAATTCATGGAATTCACGGAAAATGTGGAATTCACGGTATTTATGGAATTGACGGCCAATGGAATGGCAACGGCCATAAAACGCTGGAAACACCAGTTCCCGTTCGATCACTGAAGTTAAGCAGTGTTGAGCGCGGTTAGTACTTGGGTGGGTGACCGTCTGATACTACTGCGTTGCTGTTGGCGGTCGTGGGTGTGGTGAGCCCACACTTGTAGTCATTTACTACAAGTTATCCACCTAGAAACACTATCCGAAACGGGTAGTGTCACGCTTACCCCTAGAGGCTCGCCGAAAGGGAAATGGCTTAATGGTATAGACGAAATTGATGGTATTCGCGGAATTCATGGAATTGATGAAATGCACTTAATTCATGGAATCCACGGAATTCACGAAATTCATGGAATACGCGGAATTCATTGAATTAGCGGAATTCATGGAATTCGCGGAATTCATAGAATTCACGGAATTCATGGAATTCACGGAATTCATGGAATTCATGGAAATCATTAAAATTATGTAATTCATGAAATTTATGGAATTGACGAAATGCAGGGAATTCATGGAATTAACGGAATTCATGGTATTTACGAACTTCATGGAAATCACGGAATTCACGGAATTCACAGAATTCACGAAATTTATGGAATTCACGTAATTCATGGAAGTATTGGAATTCTCGAAATTCATGGTATTCGCGGAATTCATGGAATTCACAGAAATTACAGAATTCACGAAATTTATGGAATTCACGTAATTCGTGGAATTATTGGAATTCACGGAATTCATTGAATTCACAAAAAACATGGAATTCACAAAATTCATGTAATTCACAAAATTCATATAATTCGGGGAATTCACGGAATTCATGGAATTCGCGGAATTCATGGAATTCATGAAAATTATGTATACCATTATACCATTAAGCCATTTCCCTTTCAGGGTAGGCGTGACACTACCCGATTCGGGTAGTGTTTCTAGGTTGATAGCTTGTAGTAAAATAAATACAAGTGTGGGCTCACCACACCCACGAAGTGCCAACAGCACTCGGTTAATGTAATTAATGTAATTCATGAACTGTATGGATTTCACGAAATTCACGGAATTCATGGTATTTACGAACTTCATCGAATTCACAGAATTCATGGAATTGATGAAATGCACAGAATTCACTGAGTTCACAGAATTCATGGAATTCATGGAATTCACGAAATTAATGGAATTCACGTAATTCATGGAAGTATTGGAATTCACGGAATTCGTGGAATTCGCGGAATTCATTGAATTCATGGAATTCATGGCATTCACGGACTTCATGAAATTCACGGAATTCATGGAATTCACGGAATTTGCGGAAATAATGGAATTCACCGTATTTATGGAATTGACGAAATTCATGGTATTCGCGAAATTCAGGGAATTGATAGAATGCACGCAATTCATGGAATGTACAGAATTCAAGGAATTCATGGAATTCACAGAATTCATGAAATTTATGGAATTCACGTAATTCATGGAAGTATTGGAATACATCGAATTCGCGGAATTCATTGAATTCGCGGAATTCATTGAATTCACGGAATCCATGGAATTCACGAAATTTATGGAATTCACAGAATTCATGGAATCCACGGAATTTATGGAATTCACAGAATTTATGGAATCGACAGAATTCAAGGTATTCACAGAATTCATGGAATTCTCGAAATTCGTGGTATTCACGGAATTCATGAAATTCGCGGAATTCATGGAAGTCGCAAAATTCATGGAATTCCTGGAATTCATGGAATTCATGGAAATCATGAAAATTATGTAATTCATGAAATTTATGGAATTGACGAAATGCAGGGAATTCATGGAATTCATGGAATTGATGGAATGCACAGAATTAATGGAATTCACGGAATTCATGGAATTTACAGAATTCAAGGGATTCATTGAATTCACAGAATTCATGAAATTTATGGAGTTCACGTAATTCATGGTAGTATTGGAATTCATGGAATTCGCGGAATTCATTGAATTCGCGGAATTCATTGAATTCACGGAATCCACGGAATTCACGAAATTTATGGAATTCATGGAATTCTCGAAATTCTTGGTATTCGCGGAATTCATGTAATTCATCAAATTCACGGAATTCATCGAATTCACGGAATTCATCGAATTCACGGAATTCCTGCAATTCCCGGAATTCATGGAAGTCGCAAAATTCATGGAATACGTGCAATTCATGGAATTCAAGGAATTCATGGCACTCACGGAATTCATGGAATGCACGGAATTTATGGAATTGACGAAATTCATGGAATCAATGAAATTCACGGAATTCTTGGAATTCATGGAATTCACGGAATTCATGGAATTCACGGAATTCATGGAATTCACGGAATTCATGGAATTCGGGGAATTCACGGAATTCATGGAACTCACGGAATTGATGGAATTCACGGAATACATGGAATTCGCCTAATTCATGGAATTCGCGGAATTCACGGAATTCATGGAATTCGCGGAATTCATGGAATTCAAGGAATTCGTGGCATTCACGGAATTCATGGAATCCACGGAATTTATGGAACTGACGAAATGCATGGAATTAATGAAATTCACAACAGCCATACCACGCTCAAAAAACCAGTTCTCGTCAGATCACTGAAGTTAAGCAGCGTTGGGCGCGGTTAGCACTTGGATGGGTGACCATTCGAGAAAACTGAGTGCTGTTGGCACATCGTGGGTGTGGTGAGCCCACACTTGTAGTTATTTACTACAATTTATCAACCTAGAAACACTACCCGAATCGGGTAGTGTCACGCCAACCCCGAAAGGGAAAGGGCTTAATGGTATACAGGGAATTCATGGAATTCACGGAATTCATGGAATTCATGGAAATCATGAAAATTAGGTAATTCATGAAATTTATGGAATTGACGAACTGCAGGGAATTCATGGAATGCACGGAATTCATGGAATTAACGGAATTCACGGAATTCATGACATTCACGGGATTCATGGTATTTACGAACTTCATGGAATTCACGGAATTTATGGAATTGACGAAATTCACGGAATTCATGGAATGCACAGAATTCATTGAATTCACAGAATTCATGGAATTCACGAAATTTATGGAATTCACGTAATTCATGGAAGTATTGGAATTCACGGAATTCACGGAATTCACGGAATTCGCGGAATTCATTGAATTCGCGGAATTCATTGAATTTACAGAATTCACGGCATTCATGGAATTCAAAGAATTCACGAAATTTATGCAATTCACGTAATTCATGGAAGTACTGGAATTCATGGAATTCGCGGAATTCATTGAATTCGCGGAATTCATTGATTTCACGGAATACATGGAATTCACGAAATTTATGGAGTTCACAGAATTCATGGAATTGATAGAGTTCAAGGAATTCACAGAATTAATTGATTTCTCGAAATTCATGGTATTCACGGAATTCTCGAAATGCACGGTATTCACGGAATTCATGGGATTCGTGCAATTCCTGGAATTCAAGGTATTCATGGCATTCACGGAATTCATGGAATCCACGGAATTTACGAAATTTATGGAATTCACAGTATTCATGGAATTGATAGAATTCAAGGAATTCACAGAATTCATTGAATTCTCGAAATTCATGGTATTCACGGAATTAATGGAATTCACGGAATTCATTGAATTCGCGAAATTCATGGTATTCACGGAATTCATTGAATTCTCGAAATTCATGGTATTCACGGAATTAATGGAATTCACGGAATTCATGGAATTCATGAAATTCACGGAATTCATGGAATTCACGGAAATCATGGAATTCACGGAATTCAAGGAATTCACGGAATTCACGGAATTCATAGAATTCGCGGAATTCATGGAATTCATAGAATTCGCGGAATTCATGGAATTCACGGAACTCATGGAATTAATGGTATTCACGGAATTCATGGAATTAATGGAATTCACGGAATTCATGGAATTCATGGAATTCACGGACTTCATGAAATTTACGGAATTCATGGAATTCACTGAAATAATGGAATTCACCGTATTTATGGAATTGACTAAATTCTTGGAATTCGCGAAATTCATATTATTCACAGAATTCATGGAATTCACGGAATTCATGGTATTTACGAACTTCATGAAATTCACGAAATTGATGGAATTCACGTAATTCATGGAAGTATGGGAATTCACTGAATTCATGGTATTCGCGGAATTCATTGAATTCACGGAATCCATGGAATTCACGAAATTTATGGAATTCACAGAATTCATGGAATCCACGGAATTTACGGAATTTACGAAATTCATGGAATTCATGGAATTCACGAAAAACATGGAATTCACAAAATTCATATAATTCGGGGAATTCACGGAATTCATGGAACTCCCGGAATTTATGGAATTCACGGAATTCATGGAATTTGCGGAATTCGCGGAATTCACGGAATTCATGGAATTCGCGGAATTCATGGATTTCGTGGGATTATAGTATACCATTAAGCCATTTCCCTTTCGGGGTAGGCGTGACACTACCCGATTCGGGTAGTGTTTCTAGGTTGATAACTTGTAGTAAATAACTACAAGTGTGGGCTCACCACACCCACGATGTGCCAACAGCACTCAGTTTTCTCGAATGGTCACCCATCCAAGTGCTAACCGCGCCCAACGCTGCTTAACTTCAGTGATCTGACGAGAACTGGTTTTTTCAGCGTGGTATGGTTGTTGGCATTTTTAGTAATTTTTTAGTAATTCACGGAATTCATGGAATTAATGTAATGCGCGGAATTCATCGAATTCACGGAATTCCTGGAATTCGCGGACTTCATGGAAGTCGCAAAATTCATGGAATTCGTGCAATTCATGGAATTCAAGGAATTCGTGGCATTCACGGAATTCATGGAATTCACGGAATTCATGGAATTCGCGGAATTCATGGATTTCGTGGGATTCTAGTAATTCACGGAATTCATGGAATTAGTGTAATGCGCGGAATTCATGGAATTCTTGGAATTAATGGAATTCGAGAAATTCATGGAATTCATGGAATTCGCGGAATTCACGGTATTCGCGGAATTCTCGAAATTCATGGTTTTCGCGGAATTCATGGAATTCATCAAATTCACGGAATTCATCGAATTCACGGAATTCCTGGAATTCGCGGAATTCATGGAAGTCGCAAAATTCATGGAATTCGTGCAATTCATGGATTTCATGAATTCATGGCATTCACGGAATTCATGGAATCCACGGAATTTATGGAATTGACGAAATGCATGGAATTAATGAAATTCACGGAATTCATGGAATTCACGGAAAATGTGGAATTCACGGTATTTATGGAATTGACGAAATTAATGGTATTCGCGGAATTCATGGAATTGATGAAATGCACTAAATTCATGGAATCGACGGAATTTACGAAATTCATGGAATTCGCGGAATTCATTGAATTCATGGAATTCATGGAATTCGCGGAATTCATGGAATTCACGGAATTCATGGAATTCATGGAAATCATGAAAATTATGTAATTCATGAAATTTATGGAATTGACGAACTGCAGGGAATTCATGGAATGCACGGAATTCATGGAATTCACGGAATTCATGGAATTCACGGGATTCATGGTATTTACGAACTTCATGGAGTTCACGGAATTCACGGAATTTATGGAATTGACGAAATTTACGGAATTCATGGAATGCACAGAATTCATTGAATTCACAGAATTCATGGAATTCACGAAATTTATGGAATTCACGTAATTCCTGGAAGTATTGGAATTCACGAAATTTATGGAGTTCGCAGAATTCATGGAATTTATAGAATTCAAGGAATTCACAGAATTCATTGATTTCTCGAAATTCATGGTATTCACGGAATTCTCGAAATGCATGGTATTTACGGAATTCATGGGATTCGTGCAATTCCTGGAATTCAAGGTATTCATGGCATTCACGGAATTCATGGAATCCACGGTATTTACGAAATTTATGGAATTCACAGAATTCATGGAATTGATAGAATTCAAGGAATTCATTGAATTCTCGAAATTCATGGTATTCACGGAATTAATGGAATTCACGGAATTCATTGAATTCGCGAAATTCATGGTATTCACGGAATTCATTGAATTCTCGAAATTCATGGTATTCACGGAATTAATAGAATTCACGGAATTCATGGAATTCATGAAATTCACGGAATTCATGGAATTCACGGAATTCACAGAATTCGCGGAATTCATGGAATTCACGGAATTCATGGAATTAATGGAATTCACGGAATTCATGGAATTCATGGAATTCATGGAATTCATGGAATTCACGGACTTCATGAAATTTACGGAATTCATGGAATTCACTGAAATAATGGAATTCACCGTATTTATGGAATTGACGAAATTCATGGAATTCGCGAAATTCATATTATTCACGGAATTCATGGAATTGATGGATTGCACAGAATTAATGGAATGCACGGAATTCATGGAATTCACGGAATTCACGGGATTCATGGTATTTACGAACTTCATGGAATTCCCGGAATTTATGGAATTGGCGAAATCCACGGAATTCGTGGAATTGATGGAATACACAGAATTCATTGAATTCACAGAATTCATGGAATTCAGAGAATTCATGGAATTCACGCAATTCATGGAATTCGCGGAATTCGTGTAATTCGTGAATTTCATGTAATTCACGGAATTCATGTAATTAATGGAATGCACGGAATTCGTGGAATTAATGGAATTCACGGACTTCATGAAGTTCACGGAATTCATGAAATTCACGGAATTCACGGAAATCATGGAATTCACGGTATTTGTGGAATTGACGAAACTCACGGAATTCGCGGAATTCATGGAATTAATGGAATTCATGGAATTAATGGAATCCACGGAATTCATGGAATTCATGCAAATAATGGAATTCATGGAATTCATGGAATTCACGAAATTCACGAAATCCATGGAATTCACGGAATTCGTTGAATTTGTGGAATTCATGGAATTCTCTAAATTCATGGAATTCGCGGAATTCATGGAATTCTCGAAATTCATCGAATTCACGGAATTCTTGGAATTCACGGTATTCATGGAATTCACGGCATTCATGGAATTCGCTTTATTCGTGAAGTCGCATCGTGCAACCTCGCGAACAATCTGGCTATTGTTTTATCTTGTTCCTAGATATTTTCAGAAAAGACTTTAATGTCGCCAAGTTACACCAGTAATCATCTGATGCGGTGAATCATCTAATAATAATTATTATATATGGGCGATTTGCAAATATATTTCAATGTTGGTTTCCGAGATGCGAGTAAACTGAAGTTCTAAATTATGCAATAATTGCTATCATTTTTCTTAGATATATGTACCAGGATGTACTTTACAACGTAGAAAAGCTGTTTGATCTAGACTATTGACTTTGTTCACTAATTTGTGTCTAAATTATTCTTTTACTTAAAGTACATTATTATAAAGGTTTAAAACTGGTTTTGGCAGGCTTAGCGGGTCAAAATAATTCAAATTCTTTTTGAAATGTACAAAAGTTGTCTGCACATTCTAAAGAAATTTCGAAATTATTTCGAAAATCTTTCTCAAAAATTATTTTGAAAATTTTTCTCTAACATTAAAAAAATTTTTTTTTTTTAATTTCTGTTCAAAAATTGGATTGCATTTTTTTTTTAATTTTTCAAGGAATTTTTTGGATTTTTTTTAATTGATTGAAAATTTGTTCAAATAATTATTAAAAAATTTGATTTTCACAATTTAAACTTATTTCCTTGACGTAGATTTGTATAAGAAGAGTCCTTCGTAAAAAAAAATATCTATGAACAATATTTTATGAAGAAGTTTAAGAAGAACTTAAAGAAGAAGTACTTTTAAAAAATTTTTTTCTTTCTGTTCAATGCGACTTCGAACCTTTTACCAGCGAGTGAAAAAAAGGCTTCGGAGTTGTTAAAAGGCTTCAGTGTCGTTAGATTCGGAGTTGTTATTTGCAATTTTTAAGTGACATAAAACACAATTTTTTTAAAAAATAATTCCAATTGTGGGAAAGTGTTTTGCTCCATCAGCCCTTCGAATTTTATGGAGAATTTTTTCTAAAAAAAAAATATTTTGCGATTGTAGCTCTTTTTTTGGGAGGCTTCGGAGTTGTTATTCAGGTTAACCGATAGTTTTCCCGTGTTCTCAGACGACTTACGAAGATTTAGTCAATTTTGAGATTCTGAAAATGTCATCTGGTTTTAAAATTGCATAAAAACTACCTATTTTTCATAATTATAATCGATTATAATATGAATTATCACCTTAAATTCGTTGAAATTATAGAGGCTTCGGAGTTGTTAACAAACCGAGGGAGAGACATATAAGCATGATTCTTTCAGTCAGTATTTATAATCTCTAGCATGTTAGTATTGAAATTTGAACTGCATCATATATTTAACAAAAGTGCCCAAGGCCAATATTATTAAACCAATTTTACCAGTCCTGCCACATTTCAAGTATGTGAATCTGTATGGAGGGACACTGTAGGGAGGGTAAAAAGTGACTACTTAATTACAAAAATGGTATACCTAACTGTAATTTTTTCTTTACTTTTTTTGTATGAACTAATGAAGTAGGTCACCATATGTGCTGTAATCCCCTTAGTAAGTCAAAAATGTTATAGGATCATCGAATAAACATCGAGGGACATACAAATTGAAATCTATTTGAAAATCGCTCATATACGCGCATGCGCAGTTTGATTCTCATCAGAATATTCCAGAACTCAGCTTCTAGATAGAAAATGGAGGTGGGGTGTAGTGTGGCGAAACGGTGAATGCCCTAATAATATAAACGCGCATGGGCAGTTCAATTCTCAAAAGAATATTCTAGAACTCAGCTTTTAGATGGTGTTGGGGTGGGGTTTAGTGCTATGAGGGGGGAATAGATAAAGTATTACGCAGGCGCAATTTGATTCGCAGCTTCTTGGTAAGAGTGGAGGTGGGGTGGGTGAATCACCTAATAATATAAACGCGCATGCGCAGTTTAATTCTCAACAGAATATTGTAGATGGAGGTCGGGTGGGGTGTAGTTCAATGCACAGGTTCTTGGGCAGAGTGGAGATGGGGTGGGGTGAAAATGCGACGGAAATCCCCAATTAAAATGTTGCGCATGCGCAGAGTATAGATTTCTGGTTATAAAAGCGCGTCTCCAGAACGATTTCTGCATTTAGCAACCAGACGACTTGGTTGATGGTAACAAGCAGCAGCAGAGACCAACTTCCAAAGTGTCTGGAGACCAGCAGAAGCAGCAGCAGAGACCAGCTTCAAAAATGCCTGGGAAGCGCAAAAAGTGTAAGCAGCAGCAGGGACCAGCAAAGCAGAGTTGAACCATCTCCCTGGATGAATGTGAGTTACTCGTCCTCAGGACAGAAGCAGCAGTAGCTATACTCCCAGATTTACCGGATGGCGACTCCAGGAATGAATACATTCACCGCATGTTCAGATAATGTAATGCCAATATAGAAACCTTAAAATCTATACTGAAGCATCTTTTCTGGACATCCGAGAAGCAGAGATGCCTTTACATCATTAATCGAATCAGCAGTCTGAGCGCCATTTTCCAACATCATTTGAGGAACGGTGGTTCTATGAATGCAGCAGCTGACGAAGAAGAGGATATCACCAAACGACTTCACTATGCTGATTCCTAGAAAGCGTTCCAATGACGACTACAAACTTCTTTGATAACAAACCTTGTACATATAGATATAAGTAATTTTTCAAATGAAGCCTCTATCTTGTTTCAAGAACGAATGCGATGTGTATTAAATAGGTATGGGCCAGTTAAGGTTTACGGTGTGCTTGTAGCTAAATATGGGCATGTAACAAAGGATGATCAGTCTATACACGTGAAAACATTTCTGGCCGAAACGAATGACAGTTTCCCGACGAAATTGTTGTTAGACGATTGGTTTAATGAATATATGAAACAACCAATCCTGGAAAAAGTTGAAGAATTCCAGGAAACTGATTCAGATTGGACACTGCATTCAATCATACACCTAGAAATCAATGTAAATAAATATAATCCTTTGCGGTCTAGTTCATTTATTCACCTACCTAATCCAATTAAGAGAAAGCAAGAATGTATAAATGTAGAAAATAAGAATTATAATCATTGTTTTCAATGGGGTGTTCTATCAGCATTATATCCAGTTTTACGTCATGTTTATCGCATTTCTAATTATAATATGCATGAAGATAGGTTACTTTTTACTGGTATAGACTTTCCTGTATCTTTAAAGAATATCCCAAAATTTGAGCAACAAAATGATATCTCCATCAATGTATACGGTCTTGTCCGAAGGAATGTTGATTACACTGCTGTTCCCCTAAAAATTACATCACAAAAGAGGGAACAGTATGTTAATCTTTCACACATCTAAGAAGAATACATTGATGAGAGCATTAATCATAATGTGTTTGAAATAGATGATGAAGACATTGATACTTAAAATTTCCACTATGTATGGATTAAAGATCTATCTGCACTAGTTGGTAAACAACTATCTAAAAAAGTGTAAAAAGTATATTTGCGATCGATGTCTTCATTATTTTTCAAGCGAAGAAAAGTTTCAAATTATCAAATTACCGAAGCGTAAGGAAAATATCATTGAGTTCACAAACTATAGAAATAAGGAAATGGTAACGTTTGTCGTGTATGCCGATTGCGAGTGTTTGTTGCTTCCCGTTAAAGAATCTCAAGAAAAGATAAGTAATACTGAGATCTTTCAAAAGCATCAGATACTGAGGATAGGCTATTACATAAAATGTAGCTATCATGACGCACTTTCTGACTATAAGGCATGTCCGGAAGATGAAGCTGATCCTGCCAAATGGTTTGCAAAGGAATTGCAACAATTGGCAGAGGATACTGAAACAGTATGCATGTGCCCCATACCTATGGAGGACTTGACTACTGAGCAGAAGCCTGCTTTTAGGAAAGCTACTACATGCCACATTTGTGAGCAGAGTATAGCACCCAGCCAAAAGAAAGTGCTTGATCATTTACATTTAACTGGCAAATACCGAGGGCCTGCTCATGAAGAATGTAATCTAAATTACAAGAATTCTCGAACCATACACATTTTCTTCCATAATTTGAGTGCGTATGATGCTTATTTCATTATTGGCGAAGTAGCCACTGAGTTCGAACGCCGGAAAAATAAAATTGCTAACGCAGAAGGGAGTTTTTCCTTATGAGTACTTTGAGTCTAAGGAAAAACTCAAAGAAACACAACTAACACATAAATAAAAATTCTATAGCACACTAAATAACTCCACAATTTCCGATGAAGATTATGAGCATGCGTAACGGGTATAGTCTGAATTTAATTGCAAAAATCTCATCGATTTTGTGTATCTGTACATGAAAACGGATGTGTTACTACTTGCAGATATCTTTAAAAAATATACCAGAATAAGGCTAGAACTCCTCACTGACATTGATAAAGTCCTGTTTATTAATCCCTATATGGAAGTTTACGACAATGTTGAGATCATCTATGTGGTATATTTTGACGCCAATAAGTAACAACCTCTATGGTTGGATAATGGCACAAACGGTTCCATTTGGTGGTTTCGAGTATGTATCAAATGTTGACAATAGCTTCAACTTTAATGTTCCCGACGATGCCCTTGTTGGCTATATACTTGCAGCAGATTTGGCTTACCTCGGAGAACTTCATGGTACTCACACTGATTCACCTTTCCACCCTGAACACTCAAAACCACCAGGGTCAAAGCAGGGGAAACTCCTAACTAACCTCCTACCGAAACGAAAGCACATTCTCCATTACCGTGCACTGAAACAAGCTTTGGCAAACGGTCATCAGCTTGTTAAAATCCATCGTGTTCTTGAATTTAATCAAGCTCCATGGTTAAAATCATACATAGATTTTAACACAAAAAAGAGAGCTGCTGCTAAAAATGAGTTTGAGAAAAACTTGTTCAAACTCATGAACCATGCTGTGTATGGTAAGAAAATGGAGAATGTGCGTAAACATGTAGATGTTAAACTCGTGAAAAAGTAGGAGGGTAGATATGAAGCAGAAGCCCTCATATCTAGACCTAATTTCCACAGCCGAGAAATCTTCTATGAAGATCTAGTGGCTGTGGAACTTAGGACGACTGAGGTTTTGATTACCAAACCAATCTATGTTGGGCTTAGTGTGTTGGAAATTTCGAAAATCTTGATCTATGACTTCCATTATAGCTATATGCTTAACAAATATGGTCAAATATGTAAACTGCTATACGCATACACTGATAGCTTAGTTTATAAAGTTAAATGTTCCGATATTTATATGGATATGAAAAAAGATATCAACAAGTTTGACACATCCGATTATCCTGTAAATAATGTTCACGGTATGCCTCAAGTCAATAAAAAAGTTCTAGGCCTCATGAAAGATGAGTGCAGTGGATAGGTCATAACTGAATTTGTTGGCTTGAGGAGTAAGATGTACAGCATCCACGTAAATGGCCAAGATTTTGTAAAGAAAGCCAAGAGTATAAAAGCAGGTGTTGTACAGAAATCTATCAACTTTGATGACTACGTTGAATGCTTGAAAATTCTGCGATTCAAACTAGAATGCAGTATATCATTAGATCGCGTCTTCATCAAGTTGATACGGTTAAACAGTTGAAAGTAGCTTTAAGCCCCTTCGATTATAAACGATATCTTTTACCTGAAAGCACTGATACGCCAGCTTGGGGCCATTATAAGGTTAAGGATAATTCATATGTTTTTATTTATTAAAACCTTACATCTGATTACATACTTAAGTTTTTTAACATGAGTTTTAATTTGAGATTAACATTAGTATACTGATATTTTAAAACCAATTAATATTAGTTTTGAATCTAAGTTTAATATTACTTTAACGTTACTTTAACGTTAGCTTAACGTTACTTTAATGTTAGCTTAACCTTACTTTAACGTTAGCTTAACGTTACTTAAACGTTAGCTTAACATTAGCTTAACGTTACTGTAACGTTACTTTAACGTTAATTTAACGCTACTTTAAAATTACTTTAACATTATTTTAATGTTACTTTAACGTTAATTTAACGTTAGCTTAACGTTACTTTAACATTACTTTAACGTTAGCTTAACCTTAATTTAACTTTACTACATGTCTGTATTATCTATCCAGCTGTTGTGAGAACTGTCGAACCCAAGCCATTTGACATAGATTTTATTACCACGTCTCTTAATGACTTTCTCTACAAGGTAAATATCTGGATACTTGACTTTTAAAAGTTCCTCTTGATAAAAGCCTCCAGCAACGGCTTGATCCTGATAGTCCTTTAGTATATATGTTACTGGTTTAGTCGTCATGATCCGATCCACAGTAAAAAATTAATTTAATTAATCCTTAGTAAATATTTCAGTTGTCCAGTTGGGTGTATATCCTTTCGCAAAAATGTTCTTATACTTGCTGATTCGAACTTTGTCACCAACTTTAAAATTTTGACGTTTCGAAATAATTTTTATTTGTTTCTGGAAGCGTTGCATCAATTCTTCTTCATTACCGGTGGTCACATCTTTTGGTTTGATACCAATTGTTCGATTTTTCGTATGGTTATACTTGAATATGAGAGTAGGCCAGATATCTAACCATTTTTAGTTACGTTGCAAGCTGAATCGTGGCCACAACTTATTCTTGAGTGTACGATTAAATCGTTCAATGATGGACGTTTTTAAATTTGGAAATATATCGCTAAAAGTAAGCAGGTATTTGAAACTCTTATTCTCTTGAGAATATGGTAACATTTCAAACAATTCAGCCAGCCATGTTTCATCTATACCACGCATTATCACAGAACGACGTGGATAATTTTTTCATGGAGGGTTATGCAGCTCTGTGACTACTATCCCATTCTTTGCGTTCATTTGCTAATGCATTCAGTCAAGCGTCTAGGTGAGCAATGAGTTCAGCGTAGCGTAGCGATAACTCTTGTTGGGTATTAATATGTAAATTCTTTAATTTCTCATTTACTGATTCTTCAAGAATTTTCATTATAATATTATTTTTATCGATTTCATTACGCATAGATGATGTAATCTGATAAAGCGCTTGTATCTCGCTTTGAACAATAAGCTGTACAAGTCTCAAATTAACAGCATTAAGCTGTTCTTCAGCGTCTTGAACGGCACGGAGTCTTTTCTTATCGGTATCGTAATTACGGTTAGAGGTCAATTTAAAACCAATACCAGGAGGACCACGATTTGTGGACGCAGCTCGATTCAGAGGATGTCCGAACACGTCGGTACTCATTTTAATACTGACGCTTTAGTTAGCTTCAATCTCTTAATATATGATTTGAGCTTCTCGCAATTCCTCGATGATGGAAATAATTTCATTATTATGACTTGGATTTCCTGCTGCTTGATATGGTGTGAGTAGTCAAAGGCGGTCAACTAGCTCCTTAGGATCATCCCAATAAATGTAGTCTGACCTTCAATCTTTTCTTGCTATTAAAAATTGAGGAATTGATTTCTGTAATCGTTTCTTTTTCTTTAATGAACCTCCACTTGTTGATGATCGTTTATGTGGAAAAAGTTTCGCTATAACATTCTTATACTTTAGAGTATTATTCGAATGAATAGGTTTTGAGGAACTATAATTCTTCCTATGTGGATTTGTAGCAATAAGAATTTTTTTATAGTTTTTTAATCATCCTGGCTTATATAAGTTTCATCAGGTTTTTTTTAACCCTTCGAGGACAACGTGGAATCGTGGGACGTATAGAGCAACGTGGGGTGTTTGCACACCCCACTCTGTTTTTTGCGTTTAAATTTTTGATGGCGCATTTCCGGGTTTCGAGAAATACTTGGATTCAATCCCAAATACCTAGAATCAAAAAAAAAAAAGAAAAAAAAGAAGAGGCAAAAAAAAAAAAAAAAAGAAATGCGTCAGGGGCTTAAGTGATACTGAAAGAGAAGGTACTCAAAGCGGGAAGCCTTCCTGCAACCTGTACACAGCGAATATGCGTTTTTTGTTCCGTTGGGGTGGCCATACACCCCACGTTGTCCTCGAAGGGTTAAATAAGAGTTCAAACAAACCAGTACTTTTCCGATGCAGTTTTTCACCGATCTTGATATATTGTCCATCAAAGCTGATTGGTGCATCACCAATTATGAACGTTTCATCATTGGCTTTTCGTACACGGTAAACCATATCCAAATATTGTTTTCTATTTTGATTTATTAGTCCAATTAATTTATCTGTCAACTAATCATAGTTTTCAGTAGGTTCATCATTTTCTTGGACCAAAGTTGCATCATGTGCTCGATCATCGTTAGCAGTCATGCAGGAAATATTATCATTTTCTGCTTCATCTTCGTCTTCATCTTTTTAATCTTATTATTCGCATATTTATTTTTCCTTTCAGGTATATCAGACGTATTTAATAATTTTTGTAAGGGTGTAACTATAGGTTCAAAGTTTCACTAAGAATATTCTCTGTAGCTTCTTTGCCTAACACAAAACTAACTCTATTTACAATCAAGCTATCCTATTTATAGAAAAATAAAACAGTTAAATCCTTTTCTATATCTACCCTCATTTAAATGACTATCTTTATCGATAACTAAAAATTCATATTTATCTGAACTCCAAAATGCTGAACATTATTCTCGGAACTGGGTGTATGTCATATCTCTATTTACATGATTGACGTATACATGTTTGAGATTTTTATCATCCTGCCAAAAAAGAAGTAATAAATTAACATTATCCCGGACTAGATGTTCAGGAACGCGAGCATACGTCTGACATAAGTAGAAACAGTCCACATTGACGTGTCTACCTATGCAGAAGAAGGCTCTAGCATTGTCCTGCTCCTCACAAGCGATGTCATCAAAGATAAAGATAGAGTTTGGTTTAGCTTTACTAGGTGAAATTACTTGTTCGTGCTCACTGTATGGAAAGTACTCAACACCATCTACATCATTGTTTACTTTTTCCAGGAATTGATACTTGGGTTGTTGCAAAGATTTTGAGTAAAGATAAATATTATAAAATCTGAGACCATTTAGATGTAAAATTAATGAAAGCAGTGCATTCGTTTTACCACAATTTGATGGTTCAAAAAAAACTGCACGAATGCTGTCTGATAGTAGATTACCATGACACTTTACCCTCTTCTGCCTAGGCTCAACGAGGGAGTCTATATTTGGGACTGGAAGTTTGGCATACCGCCAGCAACAGTTGAACCGCCTCCCTCGGGAACAATTATGATGAATTGTGGCTTCAACCACAGCTCGAGACTGATTGCTGAGGAAGCTATAAATACAGCGTTTATATAGCTTTTGGATCAGTTGAAAGAAAGCCTTCACACAGTTAATAACATTTGGACCGTCTCTGCAGCCTGTTAAGTCTATACTAATATGAAGTTGCTCGTTGAGAATACAGTATCCGTTTGCTTCGCTAGATGAGAAAGCTATAAACACAGCGCTTACATAGCCTTCTAGTTAGTCGCAAACTGACCTTCATAGAGTGAGGAATGCTTGTATATAGAAAGAAACGTCGAGGTCGAGGTTTAGTTAATACTATTATTAACAAGTTGCCTTTCGAGTTACATTTACCAAGATACCAGTACCGTGGATCTGGTACTAAGTTAGCTAAACGATTAGCACAATTTGATCCAGCTATAAACCCACTAGACGCTGCTTGTATGGAGCACGATATTGCTTATTCGAAGAATGGAGAGAATATTGGAGCGAGTAACGTTGCAGATAGGATACTTGCTGACAAAGCGTGGCAACGTGTTTTTTTCTGAAAAATCTGATATTGGTGAAGAAGCATCTGCACTAACTATAACCATCATCATGAAAGTTGAATCAAAACTCGGTATGGGGTTAAGGAAGAACAAGTGTAAGAGTAAAAAGGTTTCTAAGAAACGGGTAGCTTTAAGAAAAATTGTGAATACTGCTAAACATTCCATGTCTCCTAGTTATGATGCTCAAGTTACCATTAAAACTGCTGTGGAGGCTGCTCGAAGAGCTGGAGGTAGAAGTCAAGTGAGAACACCTCGTATTCTACCTATACCCTCAAAAATTGGTGGTGTTTTAAAACTGATTCCAATATTCGCAGGACTCAGCGCACTTGGAGCTCTTGCTGGTGGAGAAGCTGCTGTCGCAAAAGCTGTAAATGATTCCAATGCAGCTAAACATCAACTTCAAGAGACATCACGTCATAATAAAACGATCGAAACGTGGTCCTAGAGCTAAAAAACGTGCAACTAAAAAACGTTTATTCAAGAAAAAAAACTTACAGTGAAGCTACCACATAATTATATACAACACTCAATTATGCTAAGACTCTAAAGATTCCATATTTTCGGGGAGTCTTTATGCGAAATCAATTACCTGCTAGGGGACCTCAGCGAAAGGAGTCGGCGTTAGTTAACCTTGATGATAAAGATGGTCCATGTGCACATTGCGTAGCAGTCAAGAAGAATGATTATGAAACATTATACTTTGACAGTTTTGTTAACATTAAACCGCCCTCTGAACTCGTCAATTATCTAGGTGTTGGTAGCTCTATAAAATATAATCATGATAGGTATCAAGACTATAATACATTTGAGTGTGGTCATTTATGTCTTAAATTTCTATGTGGACAGCTCAATGTAAAGAGAAAATATAGTCTATATAAGTGCAAGTTATTGCTTGCAGGCAATCAGTATAGAGAAAGACATCATCATGGATGAATCGTACACTATGACTATTTCGGGCAACTCATCTGTGCTTGAGGCAGATTATTTTCCACTAATAGAACTCTTGCTAAATAAAAATTATGCTCTTGGTCTAGTTGAGCTACTCACATATAACTTAATTCTTAATGTTGATGTGGGAAAGAATGAATTTCATATTGGTAATCAGGTGGTTACCTGGCAGTTATGAAATTGAAGATATTGAAAAGTATATACAGAGATCTCTGATGAATAGAGACTTTTCTGTTGTAACAGTATCAGCAAATGGGGATGAGATTGAAAAATATGTGCAAAAGAATTTGGATAATAATAATAATTATAATAATAATAATAATAAAAAAATGTTCAACCAGTCTCGAGACTGGTTGTTGTATATACAAGCATTACTCACTCTATGAAGGTCAGTTTGCGACTAACTAGAAGGCTATGTAAGCGCTGTGTTTATAGCTTTCTCATCTAGCGAAGCAAACGGATACTGTATTCTCAACGAGCAACTTCATATTAGTATAGACTTAACAGGCTGCAGAGACGGTCCAAATGTTATTAACTGTGTGAAGGCTTTCTTTCAACTGATCCAAAAGCTATATAAACGCTGTATTTATAGCTTCCTTAGCAATCAGTCTCGAGCTGTGGTTGAACAACCAGTCCCGCAGTGGCTAGTGGAAGGACGCACGGTATTGAT
>CAKNYM010019543.1:0-17043 GCA_932195095.1 Andricus curvator
AACCGTAATCGGAACCGGGAACCGCTCGTCTGAATACGGCTTTAGTCAGATTAGATTTTAGTCCTGGTTTCATATCTTTGTTCTGTTCTTTAAATAAGATAACCTTTTTATTTTGTATGGGGTTAGGATCTTAAAATTGTGAGATTGTGGGTAAATAACCTATTTGTATAGTAGAATTTAGACTCGCGCGCGTGAAGCACTACTTTTTTTATAGTTTAAATAAAAAACTCAATTTTGTCATTTTATTGCTAATTTAAAATGGTGGCCTAGTGAATTTTATTTTTACCGAACCTATCCCTATCGTTTTAATAGCTTTTAATCGTAAAATCGCGAAATCAACTAGGTTGTAAGACGTTAGAATCAGTGAATCTATTCTTTACACGGTATTTTGCATATACGTAATCGGAACTAAGTGGAATTTAACGGAATAAATTAAAGTAGTATTAGCTCGGGGTGTAATCTTTTAGGCCCAGATTTAACCCGGTTGTACTTTCAATTGCGAATCGTTTCAATATTTTTAATTTATTCACATTTGGAATTTTTTTACAGGGCCGCTATAGTTTTTCAAATATTGAAAAAAAGTGTTTTTTGGAAGTTTCAAACCTAATTTTCTCAAAAAATTAAGATATGTAATTTTTGGGCTCTGATTGCAGAGGTCAAAGCCCTGAGGTCAAGAAAAGTCAGAGGTAAGTCAGAAAGTGTGAGAAAAAAAGTATGTACATGCGTCCTAAACTACGACTGAAGACAGATTAATGTGTAAAAATCTTCAATAATCGTTAATTTAAACTAAAATCTTACATAAATGGAAGATATCATTTTATAAAATTAACTTCAACTACAATATTATAAGATCTAACGAATTTAGTGTCAATAAGATATAAAGGAAAATAAAAATTTGATCTTTCCCAAATTATAATGTGCTACCGTTGTTCACGCAATGAAAATTCAAGTATGAACCTGCAATTCTGAACATGATTTCTTGCCCCTCTCTACTTTTACCATACTCATGTCTATAAATAGAAGCCTTTCTGTGACCGAGCTGTTGAGTTAATGAATACAATGGAAAAATGTCTCATGAAAAAAGTAATTGAGTTTCGATAAAATGGGAAAAACGTACATTTAACGAGCTGAGATAATTATTGTCGAAGTTGCACAGTTAAACACGTAAGGCCTATCCCAATCTTACGAAAAGGTGAAATTTATTTATACAGTTCCAAAACTGTTCAAACCATTTTTTTAAAACTAGCATATGTTACAAGGGCATTTGACGAACATTGTCAAAAAATTTCCGAATTTTCTTCCTCCTAATTTGAGAACAACAGCTGTACAAAATGTAAAAATCTTGAACTCCTCCAAAATATCAAAAGCCGGGTGGTAGCAATCTGGAAACTGTGTTGAAGTATCCAGCTGCAGTATAGTAAGGGATAACGTGATTGATTGATCGTGAATTATTATGCGATGTTGCCGCATGTTTACTCAGCTGATTATTTACTTGTGTACACTCGTCTGTATACACTAGTTTGGTCCAAAAAAGGTCAGATTTTGAATTATCGAAATATTTATGCATCATTGCATTCCTATGAAGAAAAAAAATAGCATAGTTTTTTTATAGAATTTTTAATTAATATTTAGACGTGGCGCATAGCGTTTTTAGTTCCTGCGGGCTAATCACGAATTTAACATGGGAAAAAGACTCTCTTTTTTCATTTCTCCCTTTAACCACTTTAAAATTATCGCATATTGATGTCCATTCGCAAACTATTTTATGACATGTTGAAAATGATTCTCCAAAAAAACACTCTAAAAAAACTTTATATTTGAAGCTGTAATTTAATGTTGAATATTGCCATTTTTACACTTTTTAGATACTTAGATATTATTTTTTTATTTGAAATTTACACTTAACGAAAGTATACTTTATCGCGAACAGATGCTGGAAAAATAGAATAGATAGCTTGATAATAAGAGGAAAAATATCGTATTGAATGTCTAGCTATTTGAGTTTTTTTTCTTCAGGTGCTTTTCTTGAAAACAATTTTAAAGAATTACGACCATCGTAAGTACCTACCCAGTTTTACTACTACGAGAAAAAAAATGGTTTTGGAAAAGAGTAGCTAGTCCCAGCTGGTCTCAGGTAGAAGGCTAGCATAACCATAAATGTTCATTTCTGACCAGTTTTTTTTATAGGAAATTTTTTTTTCAAAACCTTTACCACTTTTACTCCAAGAAAAGTTTTTTTTATACAAAATTCTCATTTTTCTTCATTCAATTGAACATTTATAATTTATCGTCCCAAAATTCGGGATGAGTAGTCACATATTTTTCATAGAATAGTCCAGGCCTGTCCAAGTAGGGGAAAACTGCTTATTCGCCACATGTTCGAGTTCCACCACCACTTCCCTCTTCTCAGGTCCAGAGGCTTTGGGGGTGGTCGCTCTCGTGAAGTTGAATGAGTTGAGGTCGGTGGTGGTGTTAAATTCCCATCTGGCAAGTGAGCCAAAACTTTTCTTAGAGTAAAAGTGGTAATGATTGAATAAAAAAAACATTTTTGCATATAAAAACTAGCTGTGAATTCGATCTCGAGTATTTCCACTTTGTTTGTATTTATAATTATATGGTGCTCATTTCACGAGCACTTTGCTTCCCGTTAGCAAATGTATTTGCTTCCTCATAGAGGAAGCATTAGTTATTTTTTTCAATAATGGACAAACCAAAGTCTTCATTTTGATCAATTTAAAAATAGAAATGTACAAAAAATGCAAAACTACAAAATAATACAAAAAAATTTTTTAACACAAAGACAAATCAGACAAATCAAATTTTGTATTCGAAATGATAATTTTTCGAGCTGGAAAAGGGATGGGAAAAGTTCTGTAGCACCCTATCCCTTTCCCAGCTTTATGATTCCTTTACAAAAATTGTCAGAATTACCCTATTTGAAAACTTAGTATCAAAAAGTCTTTTCTATTCATGCGTCAACTTTGAATTATGTAAATGAAAAAAGTTTTTCTGTTTGGAGCAGATGACTCAAATATTATAAATGAGCATAACTTCCTTAATCTTCAATAAAATTTATTAATATTATAGATCAATCGATTTGCCTTGAATCAAGGAATCTTTTCCGTTCTTGCATTAATTTTGAATTATGTTAGTGAAAAAAGTTTTACTATAAAAAACCGATTTTCAAAATATATAAATCACAATAACTTCCATACTCTTCAATAAAATGTATTAATATTATAGGTCAATCGTTTTCTTTTCAAACCAAGAAATCTTTTACATTCTTGCATCAACTTTTAATTATGTTGAAGAAAAAAGTTTTACTATAAAAAACCGTATTTTCAAATATTATGCATTACCATAGCTTCCTTACTCTTCTATAAAATGTATGAATATTGAAGGTCAATCGATTCGACTCGAATCAACACATCTTTTCTGTTCTTGCATCAACTTTTAATTACGATAATGAAAAAAGTTTGACTATAAAAAACCGATTTTCAAAATATATAAATTACCATAACTTCCCTACTCTTTAATAAAATGTATTAATATTATAGGTCAATCGATTCGTGTCGAACCAAGGGATCTTTTATACTCTTGCATCAACTTTAAATTATGTTGAAGAAAAAAGTTTTACTATAAAAAACCAAATTTTCAAATATTATGCATTACCATAGCTTCCTTACTCTTCAATAAAATGTATTAATATTAAAGGTCAATCGATTCGACTCGAATCAACACAGCTTTTCTGTTCTTGCATCAACTTTGAAGTATGTTAATGAAAAAAGTTTTACTATAAAAAACAGATTTTCAAAATATATAAATTACCATAACTTCCCTACGCTTTAATAAAATATATTAATATTATAGGTCAATCGATTCGTCTCGAACCAAGGAATCTTTTATATTCTTGGATCAACTTTAAATTATGTTAATGAAAAAAGTTTTACTATAAAAAACCGATTTTTCAAATATTATTGAGTGCTCAGAAAAAATGCAACAAATATTTTTAGAAATCCTTCGGTCAGTTTCAAGATATTAGTCGGGAAAATAAGCCCTCCAAATTTCATCAATTTATCTGCGACCGTTTTCATGTTATCCTATTCACAAAAAAGCGTGACATCCACACATCCATACATCCGCATACACACACATCCGGACAATGGCTTAGAACATTGTATTAGACATTTTTAAATTGGGGAAGGTTCAATTAAATGAATTTAAAAATTTTGGAAAATGTTACCATTACAAAGCTTCCTCTATGAGGAAGCAAAAATGGTTAAAAATTAATATTTTTGCATAATTTAAATAAATTTAAAAGCCAATTGCACTAACGACATTTTTAATGAAAAATTGGAAAAAATGCAGGCAGCAGAAATCGAGCCCAGAATTTCCGGTTATAAACTCGAAGCGCTACCGCCTGATCTGACCGACAGTTGCAAGACTCTCATATCACTGTCCATGTGACGTGCGTGCATTTGTTTAAAAGTATGAATCCAACAAAATTTCGAAGGGTGTGGGTTCTCCTTGTTAGTCAAAATTTTTCTGTTGCATTCGACAAAGAAATGATTAATGGAACATTAAATGGGTATAATTAACTACTTTTTTATATACTCCGACATAAATAAAGTCTATACGTAGGGGCTCGCATGAAGAGGGCCCTTATGGCCGGTATGGAGTTACGTGGCATATAGCCGGATAAATTCTCGGAATTTTAGCCCCAAAATGAATCCCCTAAGTTGAAAAACGAGTAACTGGGGCATTGTGGAAATTCGAACTTCGAAAAACCGTTTTTCGAGAAAAACGCATCTAAACTTGGCGAGTGCCATAAGCACACATGTTATATTTTTTCTTCAAGCACGAAATATATCTACTTCGGGTTAATATTTGAATATAAGTACAGTCCCAATTAATTCACTATAGGTCCCAGTAGCATCCCTTACTCAAAGACAAAAATAATAATTTTGACTTCAACTTAGAAAAACGCGAATATTCCCTAAACTAGTACCGGCCATAAGGGCCCTCTTCATGCCGACGCCCACATACTATAAAGTTCAGTGTTAATACAATATATATAATTCGAAGCGGAACGATTTTTACACATGCATTTAGGACTAACTTTCTGCCGAGAATGTGAACCCCTATAATACCTTAAAAGATTCGACTTCTGGCCTTCAAATATTATCGGCCAGGGAAAATGAAAAACTGGGCAGGAAAAAATAAAGAATAGTATTTTATGATACAGGGATGCCTCGCCACCGTCTCGTCTCCGATTACGGCTCGGGATGAAAACACCACACTCGTTGGTAAACGCCATTGCATCCGAGTATTATACGCTATTTTTGGTGACAAATGCCACGAAAGTTGCAAATGGTACGCAGACGTATGGGAAAGTGCGAGGGTCCGGGGACGGAGCCCCTGCAAGTAAAAAAACCACTTCAAAAGAATTAAAAGATTACTAAAAATACTCTGACATAACCTAACTGACGAATATACTTTACCTACACTAGACTTAATTCGATTTTGCCTAGGTAGGCGGCGCGTCAGTTTATTCTACCTGATCAGCGGAGTAGGAGGTTTGATGTTTTTAGGTCGAGATGAAAGTTAACCGAGTGAATCGAAGTGCGCATGCCCGTCGATAGAAATAATTTTCTTGCTCAAAGTGCGCATGCCTAGCGATATAAAATCATTTTTCCTGATCGAAATACGCATGCTCAGCGATAGAAATTATTTTTCTTTCTTGGAGTGCGCATGTGCGGAGATATAATTAGTTTTCTTGAAGAAAAGACTCCCTTTGGACACAGAATACAGGCACAATTTAATATTTAAAAAAAGTTGGTCGTCGCATGAAATGAATGTACTAGTTAGATATTGAAATTTGAATGTATTACAGTAACTGCATACGAGGTGTGGACAAAAAGTTTGTGGATTTAATTTTTTTCTGCCGGCGTAGCAACACTATAAGTTTCTACAGTATTGCAACATCTAGGGCGAAGTCTCACGTGTTTTCAGTAAAAGTTTGGTCCCGGTTGAGTGAGATCTCTGCTTTTGGTGTCCATTTTTGTGAATGTACCTTTGACCGTGTCGGCGTAATGGAGCGAGACGTTTTAACCGAGCAAAGAATCAACATCAAATTTCTCGTAAAACTCGGCAAAACCGGTCGGGAAATTTTGGAAATGTTAGAAACTGTGTATGTGGAGTCCGCCACGAAGCGTAGTGCTGTTTATAAATCGGTGGATCGGTTTAAGGATGGACGGGAGAGCGTCGATGGCGACGCGAGAGTCGCTCAAAAATCAAGGTCATGCTCATCGTTGTTTGTCGATATTCGTGGAGTTGTTCATCATAAATATGTTCCAGCAGGTCAAACTGTTAATGCGAAATTCTATGTTGAAGTCCTGAAGCGTCTGCGTGAACGTGTGCGAAGTACACGCCCCGAATCGTGGGCGCAGAATCAGTGGATCCTGCATCAGGACAATGCACATGCGCACACCGCGTTCGTTACACGTGAGTTTTTGGCCAAAAATAATATCACTACGATCGAACACCCTCCCTATTCACCTGATGATGCACCCTGCGACTTCTACCTGTTCCCCAAAGTGAAAAATCTTATGCGGGGTGAACATTTTGAGGATGTTAATACCATAAAACGAGAAACGACGAAGCTCCTAAAAGGACTGACAAAGGAGTACATGCAGCACTGCTTTCAAGAATGGAAGAAACGTTGGACCAAGTGTATTCTGTCAGGGGGCGGGGGGCACTTCGAGGGTGACCACATCCTTGTTTTGGAATAATCAAAATTGTTTATTTGGTAAGCTCAGTCCACGAACTTTTTGTCCACACCTCGTATTACTTTTTATCTTTTGCTTTCCTCAGATCATCAGGAATTAATTCAGGTACAGAGGGTTTCATTTTCGTACGCCAGGACGGTGCCATTTCCACCTTAGTATACCGTGACCGCATTTTGCGTCAATAAGTGCCCAGCGGCAGGTGCAGACATAATTCGGCCCTAAGAGAGCTTTACTACTCTTACTACTCTTACACGAGAAGTGCCAAGTTTTCTGGAACTACGATTTGCGGACAGCAGTCTCCATTGCACACTCTAGAGACCTGGCATCGTTTTGCAAGACTTTGAGAAATAAACTACAGTAGAAGTCCGATAAGTTGCCGTCCGATAAGTGTACACTCCCCTTAAAACGTCATCACACGCACGGCACGCACACTAATTGGGGTTCTCCCACTACGTGTGCTATTTTGCTTATGATTTGCGCATCATACTCACGCATGCGCGCACCTAATATCGTGCTCCTAGAGGGGGCATCCGATAAGTCCGCAATTCCTGGAATTTTCCGCTCCTACAGCCCCGAAATGAGAAACTTATCGGACTTCTACTGTATATTCGTGATCGAATTCTCGGCTCCGGCCAACTACAACATAGTGGTGTTGTAGTCATATTAAAACTAAAATAAAGTTTTTGAAATTCCTCGATATGAGCAAAAACCGTGCCTGTATTCCAATTGTGTCTGAAATTACAAAAAAAATTGAAGATTGCTTGCACCAGAATAGCATAAATCTTTAGGTCATCAGATGTGTTCAGGAGAATTGTGTAGTGCGAGGTATAGAGACAGAAGTGTGATGCAAACGAGCTGAGGACTCATGGTATCGCGCTGAAAGACGCCTCTCTGAAAGGTGACGTTGTCCGTTGTCACACGATAATTTCCAGATGAGATAGTAAATATAGTTTTTCAAAGGGGCATCAATCTCTCTATGCATCTCACTATGTGTGGTGAGCCTTCAAGCTTTCCAACAGACAGATGATAAGTCTCTGAGAGGTTGAATCGAGAACTTTCGGGTAGTTCATCCAGGCCATTGACAGGACGCGCTGATGGGCTGCTGCGTCTTTGCAGACGCACCTGTCAAGTAACAGGTTCTCTCGGCAGCCTGCTACATTTTTTTTCGAGCCACGTTGTTCATACATCTCTCTCCACACAGGCTCAATTCTTCGAACAATACTGTCGTTTAGGACAGAAGTAAAGATCTTATTGTGAAAATTATTCAAAAAATTAATTTGATTTTTCATATTCAGTAGATGAATAATTTAATTTCTCATATTCAGTAGATGAGTAATTTAATTTAAATTTAATTAATTGAGCGTACCTATCTTATGATTTTGCTCCATTACAAAAACTCGTGAAATCCCACCAAAAACATTTGCGATGTAAAAAATCTGCGAGTACAACTATATGAATTTGTGAAATCAAATTGAACTATTTCGTTGAAAATTTATTTTACTCAGTCGGCATTGAGGAAAAGCGACAACAATGCTTTCGAGATTTTCGTGACACACCTAATTTTCAGAGAAAGATTAGTTGAACTGTTATCTTTTTTCATTATATAATTCTGTTTATAATGCGTAATTCGACAATCTTTCACTTAAAAACTTTTCCATTTTAGATTTAATTTTTAAGCGTATATTTTTCATTGACATAATTTTAAACTGCAGTTTAAAGACTTAAAAAATTAAAAATTAGAAGCGTTTGAAATGGACAATTTTTGATAAAAAACATTTTTAGTTGATCAACTCTGAATATTCATTATAATAATTTTTTATTTTTAATTCAAAATTAAACTGTTTCAATTTGAAAGGCTTAGAAGTTAAACAAATGTAAACGTCCGATTGAAACTTTATAAACTGTTTTCAATTTTGAAATAACTTAAAAATAATATATTCATAATTAAAGGCTTTTATTAAATTTCAAATATTGTTTCATTCTACAATTTGAAAATAACTTGAAATTTTTTAATTAAAAAAAAAAGAACAATTTTAATATTTAGAAATATTTGACTGTTCATTTAAAATCAGTAATTATAAATCAGATATTCAAAACTAAATAAGAAAAGTAAACTTTGAACGTTACAATTTTAATTGTTCTATTTAAAAAAAATTAATTTGTAAGTAAAATGGTTGAATTTTGATGTATAAATAAATATTGAACCCCTATCATTAATTTTAGTAATTTGAGAGTACGTCAAAATATTTTTAAGAAATTACATTTTAGGCCTTTTAGGGGATTTCATGGAGTTCCACGGAACTTTGTAATATTTTTGATCATTTTCAAAGAATTTGTTCACTAGAATTCATAAATTTCACAATATATCAAAGAATTTTAAATACTTAAAAGTTTTTCTGAGAGTTTAAAATTTTTTTCAAGATTTTAGGCTTCAAAGTATTTTAAAGATTTTAAAGTTAAAATAACCGTCACCTCATAGAGGCAAAAAAAGAAACATAAAACTTGACTGTATCTAATTCTCCATGTGTGCCTTTAAATCTAGTCCACAAAGTGCCTTTAAGGAATGAAGTCCTGTCTTCTATCAATCCCAAAGCAAATAAACTATAAATTCTTATAAATTTAAATTTTCTAGTAATCCGGTCTATTCTTGCGCGATTATTTGGCACTTATGTTCCCGTACACGCACGATTTAATTCATTTTCATCACAAAGCTGAAGCCGAAGTGCAAATTACAAAATGGCAGGAACCTTCGAAAACAAAGTCGGGATCAAAGCGAAATAATTGAGGCAGCTTTTCAAGATGAGTATTTGGGTACTATTAATTTTGAAGATAAAAGAAACTTCAGATCTTAAACTTTAGGAAAATCCAAAAGTTCAACTATTTTGGTGGAAAATTTGCTGTTTGTTTTGAGAATGCGTTTAGTTTCTGTTTACAAAAAACCAAGAAAGAAAAACGATTACTTTCTGCCAATAAATGCCTAAACTATGCATTTGTTTATAAAATCGACAAATTATACCAGACAAGAAATGTTCATGATTAAATATAATCCTGTCGATATAATCAAGCAATTTCAACTTACAAATATACTTTGTAAGCAAAATTGTAACGATGTTGATATTATGTTAATATAATTGATTTATAACAATTAGATTCGATATCCTGTTAATTATTTATATTCTTTAGATAGTTCGACATTCATTTTCATCGAAAATGGGATTGATTAAGTTATTTATTTGAAGATAAAAAATAATAATTAAAAAATGTCTTATTTTCACTCTTTTTTTATTTCTATAAAAAACAGAAAATGATGAAAATTAACAAATCTAATCCATAGACGCTTTCATGTAACTATTGCTGATCACTTCCAGAAAAAATTTGAAAATCGGTAAAAAAATTGCAGGCTGTAGGTGATTTTGAATAGTAAATTCCCGATTCAGCCCACTGTGCAACGTCAGGGTACACAGGGTAGTACAGGTACTACAGGGTGCTAGGTAATTTTGGGGATCCAAGAAAAATTATAACGGGGAAAGATTAGTTAGCTTATGCTTAGAAAAGGGCCTATTTATTACAAATACTTAGTTTAGACATAAAATGATTCACATGCACACCTGGTGTGAAGGAAATAACCACAGTATAATTGACTTCGTTATTGTGGATGAAAGACTAAGAGAACTAGTAAAAGATACAAGACTCATTAGGGGTTCTGAATGCATTACTGATCATTACCTTCTAGTCTCCAAAATAAAATTAGGTCAGGGATGGAGAAGAAAGAGAACCAAAAAACGAAACAAACGTGAATCAAGATTGAAAACTTACAGAAACCGGAAGTGAGAATAGATTTTCAGAATAAGATAAACGAACGCATAGATCAGGCAACTTGCGTGGCACTAATAAATAATAAAAATCTAGAGAGCGTATCGACCTTGTTTGGGAATGTAATTGTTCGGAGAGCGACTGAAGTGTGTGGTACTGCGGTTCTAGGAAGAACTTCTGCTGATGCATGGTGGAATGATGACATTCAGGCAGCCCGAAAAGAAAAAATTGTACAACAGAACGTTGAACATCACAGGTCTTAGCGATGAGGAGAGAAATAGACTTGAAAATGATTACAGACAAAAAAAGAGGAAATTTAAACGACTAGTCAAGGAAAGTAAAGATAAAATCACAACAGAAGAAGGAGAAGAAGTAAAAGTACAGAGTTTGTCAGCATGAGGAACAGCAAAGGTGAAATTCTATATGATACAGACGGGATAGTAGATGCTTTGAAAGACTCTTTTGAAAAATTATTAGGAGATGAAGCTATAGGGCACCAGAACTGCGATATAGAACGTAATACATTCGAAAACTCAATTGAGAAAATCTGTGTCACTGAGGTTAGAGATATAATTAAGAACGTAAAAAACGGTAAGCTGCTGTTGTAGACAGTATTAGCGCTGAAATACTTAAATACGGTGGCGAGTACATACATCACAGGTTGTGTGAATTGATAAATTTATGTATCGAGATGGGAGAAGTCCCAGACAATTGAAAAAAAGCGATTATCGTACCAATATACAAAAGAAAAGAAGATTGAAGTTACTGCAATAATTACAGAGGTATCAGTTTATTAAGTACCGTAAGTAAAATATACTCAAAAATACTTATTCGTAGGGTAATGAAAATAACAGAAGAAAAGATATGGGAAGCCCAAAGTGGATTTATGCCGGGAAGATCATGTACGGCTCAAATATTTAGCTTAAGACAGATCACAGAAAAAAGTTTGAGAGTATGAAAGAAAGTTTTCTGTGGATTTGTTGACCTAGAAAAAGCATTTGACAAGGTGGATAGAAGTAAACTTTGGGAAGTCCAGAAAGAGTACGGAGTCAATGGATGGTTCGGGCATGTTGAGAGAATGAAAGATGAACGACTAACAAAATAAGTGTATCAAGGTAAAGTAAATGGCAGTGTACCCCGGAACAGACCGCGGAAAGAATGGTCAGAATGTTTTGAATGAGACTCTAATTCGAAGAGAAATAAGAAGTAATAGAAACACAAGAGCTTGCATGAGAAAATGCACTGTAAATCTGCTTTGATCATCTTAAGCAGACGTATTACAGTGTCAAGAAGGGATATCGAGTATATTTGCTTAACGATTTAACCATAATGAATAGCGGAAATACGCCAAATACATGTCATGGTACTATTGACCTGGCCTTGTGCTCTATATACTTTGAAGTGAAGTTTGCCTCACAGAAAGGGAAATCCACCATTGATGCACTTCATACATTTATCTCCCGCATTCAAAATGCAGGACCAACAGGGGATGTAGCGATAGCAGCGTTTCTAGACATAGAGGGTGCCTTCAACAACACCCCTACGGAATCTATATTCAATTCTGCTGAGGAACATGGTGTAGACACCACTGTTAATAGGTGGATGCGCTGTATGCTATACTGCCGTGCAAAAGCTTCCGGGCACTTTAAAATTAAACCCTTAAGTTTCGAGTGGCGTACTGGGACACGGTTTCAACAGGAAACATCGCGGCTCTCGCTAATTCCAGACGGTAGTATTTGAAATCGCGACCGTTAAAGAAATGCTTTTTCAAGTGTTTTGAGAGACCCTCAATGTTGTTGAAGGTGTACCCGTGAACCGATCCCTTCGCGGCTCCTCTCAATTTTGCGATAACACCGCGCACGAAAAGCATCTTATCAAACTCTTTCAAGAAAATATTTTCCGCGTTTTCCACATAGAACGCGAAAGTGCGCAAGCCCCTGACGCAGGTAATCTGTTACGTACCAACAAAGCGCGTTATCCAGTATTTCTGAATTCGATGGATACAGAACGGCCTTGCGAACTTTCGTGTTTGACGTGGAAAAAGCGATAAGTCTCCTCGTAAAGGAATGTGATTTGAAGTTTTCCCTGCGAAGAGCATTCTGATGCTTTATTTGATACCACTGATCCGAAGGGATATTTCGTCGGCGGTTTACCTCCGGAAATTGGCAGATATGATTGGGAACGATTGTCCAATCTTCGCAACACGGTTGCAACGTGAGAGCGAAAGTAAAAAGTGGGTTTCCGCCGGGAGGGGTTTTATCCTCCGCCCTGTGAGCATTCGTCATTGATGATTTAATTCATAGGTTAAATGAATCAGGTTTTTATACACAAGGATATGTAGATGACCTTGTTATACCGGTAACAGGAAAACATGAAGGAATTCTAGCCGAACTCATGTAAAATGCTCTTAACATTGTTGAGGGTTGGTGCAACGACCGTGGCCTATCTGTTAACCCAGATAAAACTAAATTGTTGGTTTTTACTAGACGCAGGAAACTATCTGACCTCGTGAACCCTAATTTCTATGGCAAGAAGGTCGACTTCTCCAAATCAGCTAAGTATTTAGGAGTCATCTTCGACCCTAAACTAACCTGGGAACTACACCATAATGCGGTATTAAAAAAGGCCTTGCAGAGGCGCAATTAGAAACACCAGGGGACTCAAACTCAAGGTAGTTTACTGTTTATATACGTTAATGATTAGACCCATTATAAATTATGCCATATTGGTCTGGATGCCAAGAACCAGTTTGGTTAGTTCCAGAAAAAAGCTAGAGTGTCTACAAAGGTCTTTTGTCCGGCAATTACTGGATCAATGAGAGCAACCCCACTAGCAGCTTTGGAGTCCATCTTAGGTATACCACCGCTGCACCTTCTAATTAGGCAGAGGGCTGCGGCGGAGGCAAACAGACTTTCCCTCAGGGAGGGTCATAGAAAATCCACTTTGCTTCATCTGCATGCTCTGATAAAGAGCGTATTATCGGGGGACGAAATCATTTGCATTCACTCTGATAACATGCTGAAAGAGTACTGGTTCATGAAGCCCTTTAAAGTGATTTTCCCGGAAAGGGAGGGCCGAGGAGCCGAGCGCCGGCGAACATGTTATTACTGTAGTTGACGCGATAATCAAATACTGTCAAGTTGGAAGTTTGTGATTATTGTGAAAGAACTTTTTCCGAAGAAAAATCTTTACGACATTACCGCGAAGTTCATGGTGAAAAATGTTATACGGAAATGTCACTGAAACGCGAAGTTAAAACTTATAAGTGTTCAGTTTGTGAAAGAACATTCAATAAAAAAATACAATTTAAGCAGACATGAGGAAATTATTCACCAGAAAGAAAGTTTGAAAAAATCTCCTCATTCACAGTAAGTACATAAAATTAGAAATTAAATAATTTTAGTATACAGATATTAGAATACAATCATATATAACTATTACTAAATTTATTTTTAAAATATATAATTAAATTTGAATACTGATATTTCAAACAGTGCATTTCTACATATGAGATTAAAATATTTACACTAAATCTGATGTGCTTGAAGTCCTGAACGTTCAAATGAACGAAATTTTTAAATTATAGTTTTGTAAACTATAAACAGTGCTTAAATGTTAGTTCATTTATATTAAAAATAATAAATTACCAACATAAACTTTAGATGCTTTTTTTTTAATTGTAGTTGGAACAATATTTATATACAAAATAGAATTGTGGAAAAATATTTCGTTCATTTGAACGTTCAGAACTTTAGGTACATATAAATCTGAAGGTATCAATTTGATTTTTAATATAATGATCCAAGAATGTAACAGTCTTTTGTTCCTCTATATTGATAAAGATTTTCGTTTGAATACCGCTGCTGTGTTCTTACTGCGTATTCTTGAATGCAATATGTTTAAAATCTCAACGTCATAGTGATAAAATTTGCGAACAAGTGAAAAATTCGAAAAACAATTAACAAAAAATGATATTGTGAAAAAATCGAGCACAGTGAACGGGAAAAATGGGGGGGGGGCGGTCTCAACTAAAATTTCCCAATTATCGCCAAAAATATTAAGTTTTTAGAAGAAATCTTTCTGCAAAACAGTAGATCTTAAAAAAGCGAAATATTTTGAGTTATGAATACTTAAAATCAAAAGTTTTCGAGATAAATCGGGCGGACCCGTTTTTACGTTTTAATTTAGCTCTAGTTTTCCACTTGCGCCTACCCTCTAAATTATCTATTATTACATCTATATCTATTATTCTCTATTATCTATCTATCTCCGCCTACTTTGCCTGGACTAATAATTGTCATGAATTTCTAAAGTAGTCCTTGCCCTTATAGCAGAATTCTAAGAAGAGTATTTAAGAGATTATGTCCAGGTAATAACTGGATCTAAATCCTGCTTGTTGTTCTGAAATCTTAGTTTATGGGGTTTTAGGGTGATTGTTAAATGCGGGATTTATCACCATCTTAACAGTATTGTCGTTATTTCTAAGTTTGGTGGATAGTCTAGACCCCTGCTAATATTCATGATACCTTTTTCTTTTATTTCAAAAATTTGGCATTCAAATGCTCAATAATTTACACATGGTCCATATCATCTGACCACGGAAATGTGCATGTCGGAATGGGATTTGGCTCTAATTCAGGATATATGATTGCTTGGTGGCGAAAAAAATCCCACGAAATATTTTTCAAAAATTTGAAAAAATTGCGGAGATGTGGGACTTTTAGTTTTTGATCAACTTTTTTTTTAAATGGCGTATCTTGGGTTCTAATTAACCGATTTACTTTTTCCGCGTCTCAATTTACTTGCTGTAAGATACATTTCAAAATATAAAAAAATTAGGGAAAAAGATAAAAATGAAAAACGAGTTTTCCCAAAAAATGCCATTTTTTATTTTTGTATTTTATCGCTAGAGGAAGGTATAAGTGTGGTCTACAAGCCCTAAAAACGTTATTCATAAAATAATTGATAATAATAATAATTTTTAGTCATTGCCCAAGAGTTCTAACAACGGTTGAAATTTAATTATTTGCAGTTAATTTTGTTGGAAAAATTAACTCGCGAAACATAGCCGAAGAGCTAATTCGTTAAATAATCACTAAACCATAATTACAGGCTACTTTAGGGTCGTTAGCATAAAAAATTGTATTCATTTTCTCACGAATAGCGGGAACGGATAACTGTTTATAACATTTTTTAAATATATGGGCGATTTGCAAATAGATTTCAATTTTGGTTTCCGAGATGCGAGTAAACTGAAGTTCTAAATTATGCAATAATTGTTATCAGTTTTCTTAGATATATGTACCAGGATGTACTTTATAGCGTGGGAAAGCTGTTTGATCTAGACTATTGATTTTTTTCAAAAAATTTTCTTGAAATTTTTGTTTGAAAATTTGTTTGAATTTTTTTTTCAAATTTTTGTTCGAAAATTTGTTTGAATTTTTTTTTAATTTGTTAAAAATTTTTTTTTTAATTTTTTGGATATTTTTAAATTTATTGAAAATTTTGTTTAAATAATTATTTACGAATTTGATTTCTACAATTTAAACTTTATCTCCTTGACGTGAATTTGTATACGAAGAGTTATTCGTCAAAAAATATCTTTGGACAATACTTTATGAAGAAGTTTAAGAAGAACTTAAAGAAAGTACTCTTAAAACCTTTTTTAAAAAATCGGATGAAAACAAGAAAGTCAAAAAATAAATAAAAAATATAATTTTTTGGGAAACGTGTTTTTATTTTTTTTTCACCAAATTTTCAAGAAACAAATTTTTTATTTTGAAATGTATCTTAAAACAAGTAAATTCAGACGTCGAAAAGTCTTTTTAGAATTTTTTTCTAGTTGAAAAAGTGTACAGTATTACATCATTAAATTTATTGTTTGCTGTAGCATAAAATAATAAATATTATAAATGTTGTATCTCTAATTATAATTTTTTTGATATAGGAACAATGTGCAATGTAAAGTGTGCAATGATGTTCTTTCTTGTACAACTGATATGACAAACCACTTGCGTACAATTCATCAGCAGGAACCATATCCTATTTCTCAACCTAAATTGGAATGCCCTTATTGCGACACATTTTTTAGAGTATACAAGGACTTACATAATCACCTTGCTACTTGTCATAATTTCACTATGGAAACAGATACAATCAGTTTCAAATCTGGCAAAGGTAAGATTTTGATTAATAACTGAATATATTTCACAGGGAAAACGTTTATTGATTCTGAAAAAACTTGCTTTAATTAACAAAAAATAGTATTTCAAAAAAATTGTTCGTACTTTTAACATTTGATAAAATTTTATAACAAATCAGAGGTAATTTTTGCAAAAAAAGGGATAATTTGTAGTAGTGTCAAATTAAATAAAAAACATTATAAAAAGGCATCCTACGTCGATAATAATAATTAAATTATATATATATATATATATATATA
>CAKNYM010019554.1:5576-35743 GCA_932195095.1 Andricus curvator
TGCTACAGTTGTCAGCAATGGCACTGTCAGCGGTTTCCGAACGCCTAAAAAAACTACTGGCAGTACTAGTGCTGCCACCCGGTAAGATGGCTTGAATAGAATAGGATTGAAAATTACCTGATTTTCCCTTCGTTCTCTTAAACCAGAAACAGTAATTAGAAAGAAGCAACTGCTATACGTTTCAATACAGTTTGAAAAATATAATTTTCTACCTATCTAATACCAAAAGCAGTAAAAGGACAATTTACTGACGATTAATAAAGAATTTATTATTACTATATGTATGTATAATTATATTAATTAATTAAATAATTATTTAATTAATTATTCAAGTTAACTAATGTTTTCAGAATACATCAATTCTTTTTGGTATCTCGGTACCACAAATCCTATTTCATTCAATTCAGTTATACGATTTGGAATTGAGGATAATACGTTTCATATAAAATCAATTCAGATTTCTTGAATTGAAGTCACACCATCTCTCCGCAATGTAAACTTGAATTCACTGTAATAGACCCTTCCTAACTTGAATTAAAAAAACGGTAATTCAGAAAATTCAATGTACACATTTCGCGAATGAATCAAACTGAATTGAACACACTTCATATCTAACCTTCTTTTTGGAATAGGAAAGAGAGCCATTAACACTATGTGAATAGACGGGAATTACATTTCTGAGCCACTTATTACTTTCTTGAACATTGAAGCCTGAAGGGAAAATCAGGTATTAAAAATAATAGGATTATCTCTACTTTCACGCTGAAATCTTACATTTTTAATTCTATTCTATTCAAGCCTTCTTACCGGACAGTCAATTCTCGAACACAGCCCAGTAGAGGTTTAAAGAATATTTTCTCATAATTTTTTCTTTAAAAATAGTGTTTTTTGTTTGAAATGGCATCATTGGTAATATTATTTTGATTCTTAAAATCATGGAGAAACTATTTTTTCCAGAGATCTGTTTTTTTGGCTGAGCTACCTTTAGTTCTGTACTTACTCGATTGAACAAACAATTGAGTTGAAATTTTATTATTTTATTTTACGAAAGTAATGCATTAAAAAAATATCATCTAACTTTTATGCAACTACCCCATTGATTTTATAAGTATATAGTGAAGAACAATAGAAGGAAAATATTCAAACAAAGGTAGAAGAAACTTAAAACGAACAAATACATTAATAATTCACTGAATCAGACATGAGGGACATAAAGGCTATAAAGGTGCTTTAATCAATTAATTTATATTTTTCTTACATAATTAAAAATATTATTATTTCAGAACAATATAAAAAAAGATTTAATAGGATAGGGGTCATTTACAAAATACGTGATACGTTTAGGGTTGGGGGGGAGTCTGTCGAGGTATCATTCTCCATGTTAAGAACAATGGAAAAAGTATCATGCGGGGCCCGCCCCCAGTAGTTCCTGAAAAATGTATCACGTATTTTCTGCAAGGCCCCATAGGAAATGCAATTGTTTAGAAATTTGTTTTGAATTTCCGTAGAAAATGCCATTAATAATGTGCCTGACATTCGAAAATATAAATAAATAATTATAAAATACTTTTTAAGGACAATATAATTCTTATCTTCATTACATTCATGAATATTAGGATATTTGAATGGCAGTTGGCTTCGCGTTCTGTTCGCGCCAATGCAGCGAGTATGATGGGGGTACTGATTTGAGCATCGAAGTGCCGGGATCGTCCTCGTCTTTCCTCAGCAAAACTTGGATGTGCTTCCAAGTTTTGCTGAGAAAAGACGCAAATTTGTCAACAGCAATTTGTTCAGAAATGTTTAAAGTACCACCATGAATTTTTTCAGATTTGTTCTATTATTTTTTCAGTAAAAACTATGTTCGAAAGTTCACTGTCGTTAAAAGCTGTCAAATTTCCTTACCTTTTAACAAATTTTCGGGTCTGTAAGCTATAACCATTTTTTTGGCATATTCTTTTCAGGCTCATTAATGTACAACATTTTGACCATTAAAATGATCTTTCATTCATTGAGCTACCATTTTTTCTTCACTTACTTTTTTAACGTCAAAGCCAGAGGACTCGAATTTTCTCCCCGATAGTAGTCTGCAACACTCTCTGGACCCTCTGTACACGAAAACGTCAAATAAACAAATGAACGTCGAATAGAGTGTATCGATTCCATTGTGTACAATACATAGTTCCTCATAATTAAACAAGTAATAGTGCTTCAAAATCGCGTAAAGTAAGTTCTTTGTTAATGCTTTAACATTTTTTAAAAAAATTTTATAAAATTTTAGAGTTTTGTGTCAATAACATAATTTTCAGAATGGGTGAACTACAATTGGTACAATCACTACTTTTTGAATAAAACTCATTATATTATATTATATATGCTCTCTCATAATTTAACAAAAACTGTTCAAAAATTAAGGTGTATTGTAGTTAAAATGGCAGAAGAGAGGTTTCTCGGCTTTGGTCTAATAATATGGCAAGGGACTGTAGACTGCTTTCGTAAACTTGAGAGAATTCTGAGAAAGTTAGAAAAAAAATAAGAACCTTCTTTCAGTAATAGGCGCAGAGTTATAAGTCTCCAAAGAACCCCGATTTTTTTCAAAAAAGAGGCTAAAAACCCAATTCTGTTCTGAAGTTAATATCTGTACTTTAGAAATCAGGTGGAAAATTCAGTGGTCCGCCGGAGTTCACCACCGGCACAGTGCTGTCCACTGTCCCAGTACTGGTCACCAGTAGAGATAATCGGCAATTCGCCCAGTACTATGGCGGACGGTTGGCTCCACGATTGGGGCAGTACTATGCCGACAGTATATATATTTAACAAATGAAAAAATACGTTTAAAAATAATGTTCATGTCTTCGGAAATTTTAAGAAACTATAAATACAAATATCGCGAAAACAATTTTTTCCTGTTTTTTTCTTAAGGAAACAAATTCTAAGTTCCATCTTTACGAAAAATTGTGAATTTTCCGAAAAAATTACATTTGATGTGATTCTTAATCATTGTACAATAGTCTAAAACACCTAAAAAGCACATTTCCGGGTTTCGAGAAATACTTGGATTCAATCCCAAATACCTAGAATAAAAAAAAAATCTGCCCGCCTCGCGGGCACATTCTCATCGCGCGCGGCTCGCTTCGCTCGCAAGTTTCAGCGCGCCCAGGGCGCGCGACTGTTGGATCTCGCGCTTTGCGCTCGATCATATATTTATCTCGCGCTTCGCGCTCGAGTATATATTCACCTCGCGCTACGTGCTCGGGCGTATTTACATCGCGCTTTACGCTCGGCTCATCTAGATTTCTGAACTTCGTGTTCGACTTCAATGAAAAGAAAAAGTTTGTTTGCAAATCTTATGAAATTATCAAAACCTCTACATATTAAGTGATTCTTAAATTTGTTTTTATTTTAGACTGAAAAGGAACTTTATTTACTCAAGGTTCTATCGACCTTAAGGAACACATTCTCATCCAGACACTCGCGCTTCGCGCTCGATATTTGATTTGAAAATCATTTCAACCTTGCGTTCCACGCTCGGTTGTGTGCACCGTATGATAGAAACAAAAAAGTTTGAGCGCACTTACGGCGTGCAATTTGGTAAAATACACTGAGCGCGCACTTTGTGCTTTGTGTTATATGTTCTTCATATACAAATGACTAAATTTGTATTTGATTTCAAATGAAAAGTAATGATATAATTTAGGCGACAAATTTTATTAGTTAAAATTTTATTTTAGCTTGTGCCGTTTTTCAAAAAAGTTAATTTTTTCATTTTGAATATATTCTTACAACAAAAATTGATTACAAGTTTGTGAATCTTTTTTGAATGCACAATTTTTGTTTATTTATCTGTTTTCGTACCTTGCATTGTTTTTTCAAAAATTTGATTTTTTTTTTACTGTCAATGTTATTTTCACGAATAAAACAAAAACTACGCATCCTATCGAAACATGATTCACAACAAATTTGTACCTCCTTCTTGGATGAACAAAATTTGCTTATGTCATTTTTTTCGTAGCTCCTGTTATTCGTCTACAAATTTGATTTTTCTATTTTCAATGCTGTTTTTTACGAATAAAACAAAAACTACGCGTCATATCAAAAAGTGAGTCATTAGAAATTTGTAGATCATTTTTAGGTGCACAATTTTGGTGGGATGATCTTTTCTCGTATCTTGTATAGTTTGACAGCAAAATGGAATTTTTGATTTTTTATTATTTTTTTGTCCGAACAAAATTTGAATTTTTTATTTTTTGAAAAATTCAAAAAACTGTTATGAAAATATTATAGGGTGTTCAAAAAGCAACGTTTTTCTCCTTCTGACTTTTTTTCATATCGTGCGTTTTTCGGCCTAAAATGTTCATTTTCGTTTGTTTTTTGGAATTTTGGAAATCCTATAACTCCAGTAGTTTTTTTTATCACGAAAAGTCATTAGGATATTTTGTTCGTCATTTTGCGTACTACTAATAACCGTACATAGAATTTCCAAATCTTCAAAAAAAGTGGTCTCAAAAATTTTCAAAATGTGCTCACTTTTTTTCTGACTCAGGAGGTCTCAAAACGTGGAGATTTGATGAAAACCGACTATGTCAAATTTTACATAAAACCTATACCTTCTCATTAGAATGAGAATGTAAAAATAAAAAACAAAAAAATAAATGCGTCAGGGGCTTCAGTGATACTGAAAGAGAAGGTACCGAAAGCGGGAAGCCTTCCTGCAACCTGTACACAGCGAATATGCGTTTTTTGTTCCGTTGGGGTGGCCATACACCCCACGTTGTCCTCAAAGGGTTAAAAATGACATTTCATGTCATTATCAAAAGTTGTAAAATGGTTTGAAAGGCGAAAAAACAAAATATTATACAAAGAAATTTTTTTTTAAATTTATATTCCTATTAACAGTTCAATTATTTTACATCTATCTATATGGTGTCGTATAATAATGAAAAATTAATGAGGAAAAAGAGTTAACAAATGGTTGTTTAAAATTTTTTGAAGTGTGGCTTATGAGGATGGTTTTTTCATTGACTTTCAATTCTGTAGGTATGGGGACGGCGATTTGTCTAGCTCACCCTTCTAGAAATAATTAATTGAAAACAATTCAGAACGATAGAACGAAATTTGAATTGTTTCTAATCGTGTTTCTTAATCGTGTGTGCACGATTGGGAACGATTGAGTGTTGCAAAATTTCAATCGTTCCCAATCGTTCCCAATCGGGCCAATCGGTAGTAGGATTTCGAGGTTATGAAGTGGCAATTGGATGGCAGCACTTTCATCTCGCGGGAATTATTTGAAAACGTTTATTTACTTTTTTTCGAGACAACAAATTTTAAGCAATATGTTCATGAAAAAAATTAAATAAATGTTTTGTAATAATTTCCACGAGCTGAGAGTCCTGTTATCAACAAATTTGCCAATGTGGTCAAGTTTTTTCATAAAATTATTCATTTCATTGTCTTTAATTTTATATAAAAAAACGTGTAATTTATTAAATAAATTACTTAAAGTATTTTAGGTACAGAACAATTAAAATTAACTGAGAGTCAAGCTATTCAGATTCTTTCTCATCTTCTAATATCCTACCGATATTAGCATTTTTACTTGTTAATTCGTCAACCTCTGTCCCACTATCACTCTCACTTGGAAAATTCATCATTTCAATTTAAAATTCATCTTTTTTTGGTGAAACTTCAACTATTTCGTTGAAAATCGATATTTTGCATTTAAAAATTAAACTATTTGTTTGAAAATTTATGTACTTGGTGGAAAATTTGACTTTTTTTGTAAAAAAATAATCTTTATGACTGAAAATTCATCTTTTTGGCATACAATTCAACTATTCTTTTTCTTTGAATGTTTTCTAGTTGAAAATTATTTTTTTTTTAAATGAAAATGTAACTATTATTCCAGTTGAATATTCCATAATTTTAGTTAAAACTCTCTAAATCTGAAATAGTGAAAATTTCACTAATTGAATTAGTGACTGAATGATTCACTGGTGAAATAGTGATTTTTTAGGTTTTCATTAATGAATTAGTGGAATTTTACTGGGAAAATAGTGAAAGTTTCACTATTTCAAATTAATGAATTGTATTCACTATTTCAAATAATGAAATACAGATAGACGCCGTGATCACGTGATCACGGCTGCGCGGCGCCGGCGCAGAGTGTGCACTTCGTGTTCGTATGGTTTCATCGTAATGGTTTCGTTTGTGTTTGGTTACATCAACATAACATCGCTTGCCTGGAGGACAACAACTTGTGTGTTAATCATCTTTTCCCAGTTTTCCATACAGTTGAAGAGTTTTCTAAAGTTTCCTAGTGTCCCAGTTATTAGTGTTTTGAGACGGTGAAATAAAACAATTAAAGAAAATAGTGATATAGTTTTAAAGAAGCTAAGCGTCGTGTCCATTTCTAGGTTATGGTGGCTATCATGGAAATATGTGTTATCTTTTCCCAGTTTTTCATATAGATTGAGAGTTTTATAAAGTTTCCTAGTGTCCCACTTAACGGTGAAATAAAACAATTTAATAAAACAGTGTTATAGTTTTAAAGAAGCTAAGCGTCGTGTCCATTTCGAGGTTATAGTGGCTCTCATGCAAATAAACGGAAGGCTAAATTAAAGTTCTAGTTTCAGTAAGTACAATATTTTCATAAGTTAATTTAATTCAGTATTTATTCTTGATAATATGACATCGAATTTATTATTAGGAAGGTACAGGTCTCCAATATGGCTCATCATCCTTGTTACGTGTACGGCAGTCTAACAGCCGAGGAACTAGCCGACGCTTTCAAAAATAATCCAGAAATTCTGTTGGATGAGGTGTCTGCTCAGATTTTAATCGGTAAGCAAACATATCGGTACTTTTCGTATATAGTGAAAACATTTTTAAGTTAAATACCACTCGGAATTTCTTGAAATCTATTTAAAAAATTGTAATTATACTTTAAAATCTCTTAGAGGTAATTGTCTTATTTTTTTGAAGTAATATAACAAATTTAAAAAAGTTTTATTTCCAAGTTTGTAAAATTGCCAACTTGGCAGTGCAATTCACTAGAAATTAAGCGAATTCTCTTGATTTGTTTTATATCTACTGGAATTTATCCGAATTATCATGAATTGTATGAAATTTATTTGAATTTATATGAATTTTGCTTTAATTCTTTTGAATTCCCTAGAATTAAGATAGATGTGCCAAAAATCAGGTTTTCTTTCATTTTAGGAATTGAAATGATATTATCAGTCATGTCTTGATAAATAAAAACCATTATTTTTCATGAAAAAAGTTTCAAACTCACGAAAAATAATTATTTTAGTAATAGTGTTTGCAATTGAAATTTTTCTTAGCATTGCTTCTTACAGATTTTTTTGAAAATGTTTAAATTTTAATCAACAAATAAAGTTATTTAAAAAAATATAATTCCTTACAAAAAAAATATTTTAACGATTTCAGCCATAGGAAAATTTACTTTCATAATTGGAAACTGAAGAGTTGTAGAAAATGTCTTGAGCCCTTTTTGAAATAAGTGAATTTCAAATTTAACAAGTTTTTTCGTTCAAATATGTTAAATTATTGGTTAAGAAGTGCTATTCTGAATTAAAAATTGAATGGAAATGTATTATAAAAGAATTATAGATCAAATGAAAACTGAAATTCATGGAGGTTTTTGTATAGTAGAAAATGGTGTTTTGTCAATAAGGTTATTTTGCACTCGACTTTTCTATATAGTTTGTTACTTTTAGATAGTTTTCAAAAGTTTTTAATGACTAAAGAAATATAAATGAGTTCTTTTTGAAATATGTAAAATTTCACTCTTTGTTTTACATATTTTAAATTATGGTTATAGATTGCGTTATTTCGCATTGACAACTGAGTAAAACAGTAATGTAAAAAAATTGGATAAATGAAAAATTGTAAATTCTATGGAGGGTTTTGTATAGCAGAAAATCTTTTTTTCAACCAAATGTTCGAATTTTCAAACGAAAAATAAATTTAAAAGTCGTTTCATTTTTAACCAGAAAAGATGGATTTAAAAGAAAAGTTCCTTTTCAATCCAAAAAGGATGAATTCTAAACCAAAAATATAAAAGTTAACATTTCAAACAACAAAGATTTGAGTTTTAAATAAGAAAGAGTTTGATTCAAGGAAAAAAGACAAATTTTCAACAAAATAATTCACTTTCAACAAAATACATGAATTTTCAACAAAAAAGTTAATTGTTAACCGAATAGTTGAATTTTTATCCCCAGAAAAGCAAACATGAATTTTCAATTGAGAAGGTTAATTTTCTACAAAAAAAGGAGAATTTTCAACAAAATAAATACATTTTCGAATAAGGAGTTGAATTTTCAACTAAAAAAGATCAATTTTTCAACAAAAAAAGTAAAGAGTTACATTTTGAATTGAAAAAATACATTTTTAACAAAAAACCAAAGATTTCTTAACAAAATAGTTAATTTTGCAGCAAGTAAAATGTATTTTCAAAAAAGTATTTCAAATTTAAATCCAATCATTTGTTTTATTAAACCAAATAAGATGAATTGTCAATGAAAAATGTAATAGTTGAATTTTTATCCTAAAACATTCAATTTTGCACAAAAAGTTCAATGTTGAAATTTTTCAGTTAAAACTTCAGTTATAATTTTTAACAAAATACATTCTTGAATTTTCGAGAAAAAAGTTCAATTTTCAACCAAATCGATGAATTTTCTACCAAGAATATTAATTCTCTAAACAGAAAGGAATTGCAGCAACATTCATTGATTCTTAACTAAGAAAGACAAATTTTCATAAAAAATGAAATGGTTAAAATTTCAAACAGAACATTTTTAAACTGAAATCGAAAATTTTCAAACGTAAAAATATTTTTTCAACAAAGTAGTTCAATTTTCAACCAAGTATTTGTTTTTTCAACTAAAAAAGATAAATTTTTAGCCAAAAACGGAATAGTTCAGTTTTCAGTTTACAAATTACTTTCAGCCAAACAAAAAAAATTTTTCAGAAATATTATTAAATTTTTAACAAAAAAAAATCAATTTTCTACCAAAATATAGTTGAATTATCAACCCAAAAGGAGGAATTTCCAATAAAACAGTTGAATATTCAACCAAGGAAATGTCTTTTTAACCAAGCTGTAGAATTTCCTACAAAGTAGATTGATTAATTTTTAATTAATTTTATTACAAGTTAATTACTTATATTGCCTAAAATACTTTGAGTGGTCTGGATTACAAGTGGATTAATCTGGATTATAAGCGGCTTACCTTGCATTACAATTTAATTAATGAGATTACCTAAATTACTGCGAATTATCTGGATTACAGGTGGACTCTATATAACGTATGCTTTAAAATCTCTTGATTTTTAGAGATTTCAAGGAAATATTTCAAAACATGTACATTTTATATTTTTTTCGTTGATACTGACTTCTTTCAGAAAATATTTTTTGAACTTGCACCATTTACGTACGACCACATTAAAATTTCTTGAATCATTTCTATCTTTGAAATGTTTGAAACTGGTCCATTGCTCGTGTCAGTTCGTAGTAGCAGTTTTTTGTGGGATATTTCTGGATATTTACGTTTAATGTCACTTTTGTGTATAATGAAATAAGGACTAGAATAATAATTATATATGTCTACTCCAAGCGTAGGTTTTTTAAGCTTGAAGGAAAACTCAAAACAAAATAAAGTGTCGAGGTTAGGGTGCCCCTAACTTTTTCACTTTTCGAATTTATCTGCTCTCATCCCCCAGTTTTGTTCGAATGCCCCAAAAAAAAAACTCCTCCAAATTTGAGCAAAATCGGTTAATATTTAGGAGTAGCGAGAAGACCATGAAGTTTCTCATTGATTTAACATGGGAAAAAGTCAGCTTTTTGTAAATCTAATACTTAAACGCGATAATATGTTAGAAATAATTCCGAGTTTAAGTGGATCGTTCAGAATTCGTCAGAGAATGAGAATCAATCATAAATGTTGGGGTTGAATAATTTTAAGCCACTCTTATGGGTCCCCAAAGAAAACCCCATACGTGACAAATTTGAATTTTACGTAATATTGCGGTTTATCGACGCTTTCGAAATGTTAAAAAAAAAGAAATAATCATTAACCGGTAATTTAAAAATACCCAGACATTTTTAACTAATATTCAATTGTTTAAACAATTTTAATTTGTTTAAATATTTGTTTTTTCAGTTAACTCGCGAAATGAACGTATTTTCCAGACTTTATGAGCTATTTAATCAATGATAACAGTAAAATAATTTGTTTAAATAATTGTACAATTATTTAAGTAATACGTATTTATTCAAGTATATATTTCACCTGAAAAAAAGCAGGAAAAACATTTTATCTCACTAAATTTTCGACAAATTTCAATATTATAACTTTCAAAAAGCGTCAATAAACCGCAATATTACGTAAAATTCAAATTTGTCACGTATGGGGTTTTCTTTGGGGACCCATAAGAGTGGCTTAGAATTATTCAACCGCAAAATGTATGATTGATTCTTATTCTCTGATGAATTCTGAACAAGATACAGAAACACGGAATTATTTGTAACATATAATTGCGTTTAAATATTAGATTTACAACAAGCTGACTTTTTCCCATGTTATATCAATGGGAAACTTCATGGTCTTTGCGCCACCCCTAAATATTAACCGATTTTGCTCAAATCTGGATGAGCTTTTTTTTCGGGCGAGAGCAGAGAAATTCGAGAAGCAGAAATCCACCAAGTATAAATAAGAACCACGCTAGTCGAGATATTTGGTCGATAAATAAAGTAACGTACATTGCAGGAATCTCTACTTGTCCTAAGTGTCAATAGAAATAAAATGGATCGTTTGAGCTGCTATGTGTGTAAGCAGTATATCGATAATGGGATAAAAGGATTGGTTTATCACCTGAAGTTTAATCATGGATTAACAATAAACAGAGGATATGGGGAGTCTGGATTTGAATGCGGTCAACAAGGGTGCAAAAGACGATTCGCTCAATTCGCCTCGATGCGTAAACACATAAAACGTGAGCACAATGAGGAAAGAAATAACGAAGAACCACTTCAAGATAATGTTCCTAGAGATGTAGAGGCCAGAAATGCAGAGGTGAACGATGTGGGGGAAGTACCTGATATTGAGGAAGAACCTTTTGATCATCAATTTAATAATGTTGATAATATTAATGACGCGTATTCAGATTTTGATTTACGTTTATCTGTTATAAGAATGATATCTAGATTACAGGCGAAAGGCTCTGTAACAGGAAATTTGTTGAGTGAAGTCATTGATGAAATCGAAGAGGTATTCTTTGACACTGTGCATTTTTTTAAATATAAAGTTAAAAAATTTTTGGAGCAAGCGGATATGATTGATGATGTACCGGCAAAGAATTTACTAGAAACATTCGAATTTGACAGCCCATTCGAGAATTTAAGTTCACTCACACAGCAAATTGACGCTCTTAAAGAGAATTGTGGCTATATTGATGCAATTGAACTTCCACTGGATTATAGATTCGACGACGTTTTTGATAGGGAGTCAGGAACGTATATTCAGAGAAGGGTTGATGAAACTTATCAATATGTGGATATTATAAAAGTATTGCCAACAGTTTTATCGAATAGAGAAGTCAGAGAAGCAATTTTGTCAGAAGAACCATCGGAAGAAGGAGTTCTTGGATCATTCATTGATGGTGAATTGTTTAAAAGCAATAGATTTTTCCAAAGGTATAAACATGCGTTAAGGTTGAAACTTTATTACGACGATTTAGAGATTGTGGGTACCATCGGTTCGAAAACAGGACCTCATAAACTTGGAGTCTTCTACTATATTATAGATAATGTTCCTGAACATCTGAATTCACAGCTCGGAGGCATTCATGTCCTATGCTTATGCTATTCTGCTGACGTCAAAAAATACGGATTCCATCGGATTTTGGAGAGATTTACACAGGACCTACACAGATTAGAAAGTAATGAAGGTGTCACCATTGAAATCGAAGGTCAAGAGTTTATACTTCGTGCAAGTATCGCAGCTTTCTGTGGGGATGGTTTAGCTGTGCACGAAGTATTTGGCCTGCTTGGACCGGCAGCTAATCGATTTTGTAGATTATGCCTTATAACCAGAGGCGATTTGCTACAGGGAAATGTAGAGCCCGCTGAAGAACGAACTGAAAGACTTTTTGCTGAACATCTTCATAGGGTTAGGAACGCTGGTCCTACAGCCGTTGCTGTAACTAATGCTGAAAGTGAAACAGGAATTCGCGACGATTGCCCGTTAAATGCCTCACGGTACTTTCACATCGCAAAAAACAAGATATTTGACATAATGCACGATGTACTTCTTGGAACAGGGCCCATGTCATTAAAGTTAGTCTTAAACAATTTTATATACGTGCGTCGCCTCTTTAACATCGACTTCTTCAATGGGCAGATTTCGTCTTTTCAGTACGGAATGATGGAGAAAAAAAATAAACCTTCGTCAAATTTCATTGGAAGTAACATTCGGAATGTTGACGATAACACTTTAAATCAAAAGGCTATGCAAATGTGGTGTCTGCTTAGGGTGTTCCCATTTCTTGTGGCTGGCAAGGTTCCCAAGGATGACAAGCACATGAATTTGATTTTACTTCTACTGCGTATAATGGAAATCATTTTTGCTCCAAAATTGACCAAAAGTATGATGCCGTACCTCAGAGCAACAATAAAGGAGTTCATTGAGCTTTTTAAGGAATTATTCCCCGATAAAAATCTCATTAACAAATTCCACCATATGGCACATTATCCAGAATGTATTATGTGGTCGGGGCCTCTTGTGAAGTTATGGTGCATGGGTTTCGAGCGTAAGCACGGTCCAATGAAAAAGCGTGCTCAGGTTGTAAACAACTTTAAAAACTCTCCCAAGACTCTAATAAGAGTATGCCAAAGTGTGCAAAGCGCTATGTGGGGAGTCGGAGATGTGCAAGTTTCCTCTGTTAAAAGTCAAGGAGGTAAAAATACTCCTATCTGCTTCACGATCAGCGAAAGAGAATTAAGAGGTTTAGGATATTTGAATACTGATATTGTATTCAAGACCAGATCTGTACGAGTGAATGGTGCAAAATATGCAAATGGATTGTTTGTTTGTCTTGATGCCAAACCAGATGATGATTTTAATCTGCCACTGTTTGGTAAGATTTCAGAGATAATTATCGTACAATCTCAAGTATATCTCCGAACAATCATTTGTACAACATTACACTTGGATGATGACTTGAATGCTTTCTGCATTAAATGTGGAGACGAAAATGGTCCCGTAAAATTTGTCTCCACTGCGCAACTTGCTCACTATCGACCATTCTCTGCTTGGACATTATCTACCACCAGCGAAATATTCATTAGCCTGCGTCACATTCTTCTATGACTGAGTAATAGTAAGCACAGTTTTGAATTTTCAACGTAAATTTATTCGAATATTGGGAAAAACAGGGGTTTATTTTACTTTAACACGAAAATCAAATTCTACATTCTTCCTCCGAATGAAATGTTTTCGTAGATACAATCTACGAAGGATGTTCATTTATGTGCTTCTGGATGCTATAAATACAGTAATTTCCTTAGAATATGTCTTGTGAATTGTATTAATGGAAACCAATTTTTTTTTCAGATCAAGGGATTGATGGTTCAGTATTTTTTAACCTCAATGATGAAGACCTTAAAGACATGGGTTTGAAGGTTGGTCCGAAAAGGAAACTGGCAACAATAATTCAGAACAAACGAGCGAAAATAAGAGTGAGTTCATCATCTAAACAATTTATATATGGCAGTATTTATATATGTGTCACAAAGTAATTAATATTGTTTTTATACCTACATTTATGTACGAAAGGAGTTCGAAATTGAAAGCGAAACCGGATCTTTGAAAGAAGTTGAACATATTCAACAAAATAACGATGAACCTCAGAAGCACCAATTTGTACCAGAAAACTACATACGTCAGGTAGTAGGGGAAGCTTTGAAAAACAATATAAAGCAAGCAACAGCAGGTCCTTCAAAGGTTTCTAGGTCACCATCACAGTTCTCAGTAAGATTTTTTCAGGTCTATGCAAAATATTTTTTTATGTCCAACCACACATGGTAACGATTATCTACTTTTTCAGGAACTGAACTCTGTTCGAGCAATTCTGCAAAAGAGCATTCAAGGCGAAGAGTATATAATGAAATTGGAGAACAACATATTCATAGAAGCAGACAGGAGAGCAATGGTCCGAATTTTGGTGGCTGAGATGATAGATTTTCACCAAACACAGTAAGTCCTAAGAATGTTTTATTAACGGTTCACAGGTTTTTTATTCAACAAATTTTCGTCTTATTTCAGCTATCCACCTAATGAAGCAAAGTGGGCTTTGGCTACAAACATAGTGCTTCATTTTCCTATATTGAAGGACGAATTGAGTGAATACGGATGCGTGAGTTCGACTGTTTTTAAATTTTTAAGCGATATATAAAAACAATAAAATATTTTTAAACATATTTACCGTCAAATCGTTATCGTATTTGTAGGAGCACTATTTTGATAAGAGAACTAGAACCGGATTCATTGAAAACAGATTGGTGAATGCTCGAAAGAATCTGCGTCCGGATGAAAAGAAGTATCGGAAATCAATTAATGTTGGAAGTATCAACAATGCTATAACGTTTCCTGGAAACCTTCTGTAACAGGCGAACATGGATTAAAGACAACGGACCTTCGATATCTCAGACTGTCAATACTTATCCTCGGCTGTTAGATTTTGATGGTGATATGGTGAGTTGTGATTTTGCATCTGTTTCTGAAATGTTCTAAATCGCTTTACCTCACAGAAAAAGCAACTTGTATTAATTTTATAATGCTTAATTATTATTTTGAAAATATCGAAACAGATCGATTTGGAGTATGAAGCGATCATGAAGGGGAAAGGATTAGACTTGAAAGGAGAAGATTTTTTAGGCAATTTTCCAACAGTTTTCGCTCCCCTAATCAATAATTATTGCCGAATCCATAACAAGGATCTTTTCCAGCGAGCATCCATTCATGTAACCGACGGTAAGCTTTTTTTTATGTCCTATGATCTTTTTTAATACTGCTCTCTTTTCATATTTTCTAATAAAAATTTTTATCATAGAAAATCTGAGAGCACTAGTGATGCTACCCGAGCTGTTGCCAAATCCAAATTTCGTCACTGGCAAAAGAGACTCGAAGCGAAACAAGGCTTCGCTATCAGGCAAGCAGATGAAGGTTTGTATTTGTATTAATTTTTCATGAAAAGTCGTATAATTATGCACGTTTAGCATCATATTTACATTATTTTTATTTGCAGGGCACAGACAAAAATGGTGAAACGAATCCGTATCAGCCAAAAACAAATTTGCCGAATCCTGATCTTCTGATCTTACTACCGGTAAATACTATACATAAAATTACGCTTTATTAGCCATAAATCCATTAGCTCGAATATAAATGATTTTCTGTTTCAGGAGGGATCTAACGTTCAAAATTATATCAAAGAACTGCGAAAACAGAAAAATGAAGCTATACAACCTTATATTGTTTGCGTCAAAGGTCAGGCGAAAAACTCGTTTTTCATCCAAGGAGACGGGCACATCGTGCAAGTAAATAAGGATGCGAGTCCAATCATTGCCTTTGACCTTTTATTTAAGCTCCATTTTGTCTTTGATGTTGAATTTGCAAACTCTTTACGCTATTTTTACAATTTCACGGAGTACTATCTCTATAAAACGAGCAAATCTGCACTGAGCTCAGTAAAATCTTTGTATACCTCGCTGAAAACGGTAAAAAACACTATTCCAGCTGATGTTATCAGCGAACCTGACGAAGAATTAGATGAGATGGATTAATCAGACAGATTAAATCCTACGCTCCTGCATCGAGATGAAAGATTAAACTCCAAATATCTTCGGTGTTTTCGTAGTCATGAAAACAATTTTTAGGACAATATTAGCGTAATTTTTTATTGCAAATTTAATGGTGGTAATTGCTTACCAAGAACACAATGCGTTCGTAATTAGTAAATTTTCACTATTTGAATAGTGATTTTTCACTATTGGATAGTGGATATTTTACCTCCGAAATCACTATTTGCTCAGTGAAATTTCACTAATTCGCTTAGTGGAATATTTTCACTAATTGAATTAGTAGTTTTTCACTAATTCGTAGTGACCCACTTCTCGCTAATTCAATTAGTGAAATTTCACTATGAAATAGTGATTTTTCACTATTTCAGATTTAGAGAGAAATTCCTCTCTTTTTTTGAACTTTCTGTTTTTGCCTAAAAATTTATTCATTCAATTTTTGGTAGAAAAATTATATTTTTTAGTTGGAAATTCGTCTTTTGGTAAAAATTCATCTTCTTGGTCCAAAATTCAATTATTCTACTTAAAGATTCATCATTTCAGTAAAAAATTTATCTGTCTGGTTTAAAATTCAACTATTTCAGTTAAATATTTATAATTTTATTTGAAAATTCATCACTTCGTTTGTTTGGTTAAACGTTAATTTTTTTAAATTGAAATTTAATTATTTAATTTTTGGTTGAAAATTTATATTTTTTAGTAAAAATTAATTTTTTTCTTAAAAATTCAACTGCTTCAGTTGAATATTCATTGTTTTAGTTGAAAACTCTTATGTTTGGTATAAAATTAATTTTTTTTACTAAAAATGTTACTATTCCATTTTCGGTTAAAAATTATTATTTTTTTGGTTCAAAATTCAACTATTTTGTTAAAAATTCATGTATTTTGTTGAAAAATTGTATTTTTTGTACAAAATAATTCTTTTTATTTGAAAATTAATCTTCTGGTTCAAAAATTCATCTTTTTGGTTGAAAATTCAAGTGTTCCAGATAAATATTCATAATTTTAGTTGAAACTTTTTTTTTAATTTGACTATTCAGTTGAAGATTCATAATTTTATTTAAAAATTCATCACTTTGGTTGAAACTTCAACTTTTTTGTTGAAAATCCGTTTCTTTTTTGTTGAAAATTAATTTTTTCACCTAAAAGTTTAACTATTTCATTTTTTTTGTAAAAAATTGATATTTTTAGTGGAAAATTCAGGTATTTAAAAAAAGTTTATTTTGCAATGTTCTGCTTGTTGTGTTAAAGGATATTCAGAATGAACGTCAGGAATTAAAATAAATGTTTGCGTTTTGCGACAAATATGAATATGTTACTTTTAGTTGACTGGGAAAATTGAAAAACTTGACCGGGAATTTGAAATCGTCCGCCGAATCGCCACCCTTGAAAATGTCTGTGCTTGGGGAAGGAAAACCAGTTGTTGCGATGATTCCTGCTTGTATTTAATACAATAATTTTGAACTATTTCACCTGTAAATACTACAAGTTTTCATGTTTAAATTTAAAAATAGTTTAATCTGTAACAGTTTTTAAATATTTAAATCTCCAAGTCCATTTCTGTCAATTATTGTTAATTTATTTAACTTTTTAATTACATAAAGCCTTCTGAACAATCTAATACTATAAAATAAAAAATTTGAAACCTTTAAAATTCAAAGATTTTAAGATTAGCCATTGCAAACCAAATTATTTGAAATATTCAAAATTGAGTATTTTAAATATTTAAAACTTTATTATGCTGCAAGACATTTAAAAAGATTGGATAAGTTTTTCTACTAAAAATTAAAAGAATTTAATGAGTTTCCTACACTTTATTTAGTCCGTGTTTCAAAATATTGGCGCCATCCTACGTTCTAATGATTCCAATCGTTTTCAATTGGGTATCCATTATTCTGAATCAGAGGTTAAGTTGTCACTACAGCATTTTGATATTGCGATAATTATTTACAAGCGGGTTTTTACGCTTTCAAACAAAAAAAATCTGCCCGCTTCGCGGGCACATTCTCATGGCGCGCTTTGCGCGCGGCTCGCTTCGCTCGCAAGTTTGAGCGCGCCTAGGGCGCGCGACTGTTGGATCTCGCGCTTCGCGCTCGATTATTTATTCACCTCGCGCTGCGCGCTCGGGCGTATTTACATCGCGCTTTACGCTCGGCTCCTCTAGATTTTTGAACTTCGTGTTCGACTTCGATGAAAAGAAAGTTTGTTTGCAAATATTATAAAATTATCAAAACCTCTACATATTAAGTGATTGTTAAATTTGTTTTTATTTTAGACTGAAAAGGAACTTTATTTACTCAAGGTTCTATCGACCTTAAGGAACACATTCTCATCCAGACACTCGCGCTTCGCGCTCGATATTTGATTTGAAAATCATTTCAACCGTATGATAGAAACAAAAAAGTTTGAGCGCACTTACGGCGTGCGATTTGGTAAATACACTGAGCGCGCACTTTGTGCTTCGTGTTATATGTTCTTCATATACAAATTACTAAATTTGTATTTGATTTTAAATGAAAAGTAATGATATAATTCAGGCGACAAATTTTATTTTAAAAAAGTTAATTTTTTCATTTTGAATATATTCTTACCACAAAAATTGATTACGGGTTTGTAAGTATTTTTTGAATGCACAATTTTTGTTCATTTATATATTTTCGTACCTTGCATTGCTTTTTCAAAAATTTGATTTTTTTACTGTCAATGTTATTTTCACGAATAAAACAAAAACCACGCATCCTATCGAAAAATGAGTCACAATAAATTTGTACCTCTTCCTTGGATAAACAAATTTTGTTTTGGTCATTTTTTCGTAGCTGGTAATATTCGTCTGAAAATTTGATTTTTCTATTTTCAATCCTGTTTTTTACGAATAAAACAAAAACTACGCGTCATATCATTAATTTTTTGTGCGATCAAAATTTGAATTTTTTATTTTTCAAAAAATTCAAAAAGTTGTTATGAAAATATTATAGGGTGTTCAGGAATCAACGTTTTTCTCCTCTTGACTTTTTTTCATATCGTGCGTTTTTCGGCTTAAAATGTACATTTTCGTTTGTTTTTTGGAATTTTGAAAATGCTATTTTTGGCCAACAGCCATACCACGCTGAAAAAACCAGTTCTCGTCAGATCACTGAAGTTAAGCAGCGTTGGGCGCGGTTAGCACTTGGATGGGTGACCATTCGAGAAAACTGAGTGCTGTTGGCACATCGTGGGTGTGGTGAGCCCACACTTGTAGTTATTTACTACAAGTTATCAACCTAGAAACACTACCCGAATCGGGTAGTGTCACGCCTACCCCGAAAGGGAAATGGCTTAATGGTATACTATAACTCCAGTAATTTTTTTTTTATCACGAAAAGTCATAAGAATATTTTGTTCGTCATTTTGCGTACTACTAATAACCGTACATAGAATTTTCAAATCTTCAAAAAAAGTGGTCTCAAAAATTTTCAAAATGTGCTCACTTTTTGGATTTTCATCCAAAATAGCTGGTTAACGAACTCGTTCTCTATTTTTCGGTCATAAAAAAGTGTGCCAAAGCTCAATCAAATCTGATCATTTTTTCGAAAGTTATCGTGGCTACAGACAGACAGACAGACAGACTACAGACAGACAGACACCTTCGTAAAAATCGTTTTTTCTGACTCAGGAGGTCTCAAAACGTGGAGATTTGATGAAAACCGACTATGTCAAATTTTACATAAAACCAATACCTTCTCATTAGAATGAGAATGTAAAAATGTCAACAATACTACTGCCTACTTGATAAAGACACTATATCACTGTCACATCGTTAGATGGCATGATTTTTACGTACCGTTAACCCACATAATTTCGACTCTTCATTCGGTATACCGCCTGAACAAACATTCTATTTTTTGTACTTGAAATTTTTGTTGAATTGTTAAAAATTTAATTTCCAACCTATAAACACGTGCGCGTCATGTGTGTTACAAACGAAAACTACAGAGGGCGCACTGCAGGCAAGTGCATTTACTCAATTCAACCCGATTGGAAACAATTAGCAACAATTTAAACCGATTCAACTTTTGATTACTCTTAATCGTTATGAACCGTGTCCAATCGATTATTTCTAGAAGGGCAGCTTAGAGGGCAGCACCGTGAGTGGAGATATACCTTGTACACAAGAACAAGGCATTATCTACGGTTTCCTTATTTTTCTGTTATTTGGAAAGCGATTTGCTCCTTTATTTGCGCACACCTGGCATTTCGAAAATAGTGCTTGAAGCAATCACCTCAACGCTGCGTTATGAATGGTTATGAAGGACTGATATAATTCGAATAGCAGACGTTACCACCGTTGGAACCGTCGTCTTGTGTATCTCCACGCGCACTAGCGACCCTAGCGGCTGCAAGTGTCAGTCGCCGTCCCCACAGAGTAATGGTTAAGACTACCGACTGCTAGGCGATAGATTCAGGTATAGTTGTAGGATCGAAACCCCGTAGCGTTAGAAATTTTATCTGTAATATAATGTTTAAAAATGTAATATAAATGTAGTCATTCTAAGCAGGACCATTAACATTTATAGACCAAATACTCGCAATCAATTATTACTTAGTTTTTAAATACCTTTTTTGTTATATCTTTAGAATATAGCAATAGTGGGTATTAAAATTAAACAAAAAGTTTGAAATTTACACATTTTTAATCATAAATAATATTTGAACGATATGCAGTCGTATGCTGATGAATGGATGGTCCTAAAAACAATTGAATGATTTTGTATCATTTTTAAAATTAACTCCGGCATTTTCTTAAGCCAGCGGTTTGCCAGTACAGAAACAGTACCCGGTAACAAGGAGTTCATTGGAACGCATTGGAACGTTTCAATGCGTTTTAATTGCATTTTTGTCTGAATGCTTATTAATGCGCAAGGCGCAATGAAACGCATTAAAATAAAAACTTAAAATGAACAGCATTAAAAGGCATTGGCATGAATGTGAAGTTAATGAAAGCGCATTTAATGGCATTGAAATGAAGGAAACTGAGTATATGCTACATAACGGAATAATTATGAAAAAAGCAAACTAAACAATTTAAAAAAAAAACTGTTTTATAATTATAAAAATTTAGGACCAGGCAAACGTTTCTTAGTGCTTCTCATTTGATTTCCCAAATTTTCAACTCGATATCGCGTTTCGTGTGAACGTAAGTTGGTTTTGAAAAAAATGTCAATAAAAATGTTGAGGTTATGCTCACATGGCCTTAAATTGAAAAGCTTTTCAACTTACGCGCTGATTTTAATATTACTCCCTCCTGTATGTCGACCTTTCCGCCGTTATTCAGAGAGACGAGGATGTGGTATTTTTGCGTTGGCGAATGCTTCGCGGCATCACATTTTTTATTCTTGACGTATGAACTTTTGTTGAAACGTTTCGCGAGAGTAAAAGCACATACGCGAACATCTTGCAGTTATCACTAAAAAGTATCAAAATGCGAGAATGTTCCACAACGAAATACAATGACCATGCTCACTTTTCGGCTACTATATTACTTTCGCGTCTGTTCCTCAGTTCCTATATGGTTCCTATTCTTCTTAAATGGCATTAGCCTTGTCCATGCAATCTGCCGCAGAAGGTATTGTATGGCATTCAACTGAAAAGATCTCGAAACAGCATTGAATGGCATTAACCCAATTCAATACTTTGTGTCATGAAAGACATTGTATGGCATTCAAGTGGGTGGCTCGGTGAACCGCATTAAATGGCATTAACCCAATTCAATACTTTGTGTCATGAAAGGCATTGTATGGCATTCAAGTGGGTGGCTCGGCGAAACGCATTAAATAGCATTAACGCCAATTCACTTAACAGTATTACCATGACGTCAGTTTAATGCCTTTTCATTTGTGCGCATTGAAAATGATTGGAACGAGACAAGATTCAAGCCATAAAACGCATTTAATGGCATTTCGGACAAAAATGCAATTAGTACGCATTTCAAGGCATTAAAGTGTCTACTTTTTTAAATGCCATTCTATGCGTCTCAATGAACTCCTTGTTACCGGGTACTGGTGTGCAGTACCGCGCCGGTACCACACGCCAGTACTGGGAATCCGGCAATATGTACTGGGCCAGTACTGCGCCAGTGGTGGATTTCCACCTGGGAACCTGTCAATTTTACGAAAAAATATTCTAGATTATAATTAAAGTATACGCGATTTCGAGTAATTCTAAGAAAACAATGACCGAACCCCAATAGGTCATAAGTTATGGCCTCCCAAACTTAACCACTTTTGATGTATTCTTCAGAGAAAATTACTCATGTTCAGTTTTTTCAAAATACTTCGTTTGTGCGTAAATCTATGTTAATGATGACGGAGAAAAAATCTTCATGTAGGAAATTATGCAACTAAAAAATTGTATTCATATATTAATATTCGTACAAATGTCTACAAACAAAAAGTTTTGAGTTATAACTGAGTATTTACAAGTTTTTCTAATGAAAATGATTGCAAAATCGTACTAAAAAGATTTAAAACTAATATTATCATGAAAGAAATGTTAACAAATATGATTATCGTCAACTTAAAAGAATAATTCAATAAAAAACATATCTACATTTTTCCACGAAAATAAGGGATCTATTCGCCATAAATATGCAAAGACATATGTTCATCGCAAACGAAATAAGGCAAAAATTAATAATAATTAATTATAAATTAAAATATTTATGAGGGGTATAGAAAAAGAATTACGAATCTCAACTTGCATTCTCGATTTTTGTGTTCCTTTTGGGTTAAAAATGAACCACGTGGAAAGAGACATGAATCGGATAATATTTAGAGGTCGCTTATACGCGGTACCGCGCCAGTACCGCCGGGCGTAGTGCGGTACTGGTGGAATACTGGCATGACTACTGGCTTTATACCGGTAAAACCCCTAATGATAACAATGTTCTGTACTGAGTTGCAGTATTTGGCCAGTACTGGGCTATTACTTACAGTTGGTACTGGTTCGGTAACCTCTGTCAGTACTGACCTAGTACTGGCTGAACCAATAATGCAAACAAGGCTAGGTACTGACTTGCAGTACTGGGCCAGCACTAAAGTTCATTACTTTGCCAGTACTGCAGATTATTACTGAACAGGTACTGGTCAGACTCCAAGTGATAACGAAGGCATGTACTGACTTGCAATACTGGGCCAGGGCATACCGATGGTACTGGCGTGGTACTGGTGAAACCCCTAATGATAACTAAGTTCTGTACTGACTCACAATACTGGGCTAGTACATACCGTTGTTCTTGGCGCGGTACTGGTAAAGGCCTAATGATAATTAAGTTCTGTACTGATCTGCACCCACTACTGCTATACTCTAACGATATGACAAAAAGGTATTTAAGAAATAAATATTAATTGATTGCGAGTATTTTGACTTTGAATATTAATGATCCTGTGTAGAGTGAATACATATATTACATTTTTAAATATTATATTAAAAATAAAATTTCTAACGCTACGGGGTATCGAACCTACATCTATACCTAAATCTATCGCCTAGCCGTCGGGAGTCTTAACCATTGCGCTAAACCTACGAGTTGAAACTAGATGAAAAAGCCATCCTCATAAGCTACAGCTCAAAAAAGTTGAAACACCAAATTTTAAACTCTTTTTTTCTAATTAAATATTTATTATTATACGACGATATGTAAATGTAAAATATACGAACTGTTAACAGGAATATCTATAAAATAATATTTAAATAAATAATTGAAATCGATTACAATTTTTCTTGGTGTAATATTTCGTTTTTGGCGTTTTAGACTACTTTACAACTTTCTACAATGATAGGAAATGTAATATTTTAAGAACATTTAAAATTTTTAACGACGGAACTTAGAAATTTGATCGTGAACTTTGACAATTTTGTAATAACAAATTTTTTTAAACTTTCGTGTAAGGTTTAGTTTTTAGGTGTTTTAGACCATTTTACAATGTTTAAGATGGACATAAAATGTAATTTTTCTGAAAATTTACAATTTTACATAAATATGGAACTTAGAATTTTTTTCTTTAAAAAAAAAAAACAGAAAAAAAGTTGTTTTCGCGACAGTTGTATTTACAGTTCTTAAGGCCCATGCATGCTCGAACGTAAAACTAAATGCGTGCGCGCGTTTGCGTTTGCGTCAGGATAGAAACTGTGTTGAGCGATGGTTTGGTTCACACTGGACAAGCGCATCGCCAAAACGCTGACAAAAAGTCTAACCTGACGCTTTTCACAGTTTTCACCGTACGCCTCCACACTGGGTTAAAGCAAAGATATTATACACCTAGATGCGGCAAGTGGCGGCGGAGTGGGGGAACAATATATATAGCAACTACTTTCGCGCGGTGCGTAGCTACTGCCCTCTTCGTACTACCTTCCTTCACTATTTCTCTGTAGGTACAATCGTTGCTCTGCGGCTCTAAGGGTAATGATTTTAAATCTATTATCCTTGCAGCTTCTCCATGTTATCTCAAAACATCGTTAAGTAGAAGCAGGGATTCTGACATGATTTACAAAATAACAAATTAATATAAAATGATAATACTTTTGAAATTCCAATCCTTATTTTATTTGTACAGAAAATAAATTAGTGACAATATTAAAGGTTTTCCACAATAATAATTTTAATGCTAATTTTGTAATTAGGTAAATATTTATTTTTCCAATTGATATTTCACATTCCGGTGTATTAAGAAAAGGTGATATAAATGTTTCTTTAAAACGGATAAAGAAACATGTATTAAATTTTCATTTTCTTACAGCAATTTTTTATTAAATAATTTGAATCAAATTAATCAGTATTGATCCTAGGTTATAAGTAAACTGCACCAATAAATTCTATGTAAAAATTAACTCCAGAAACTTAAACTAAATTTTCATTTACATTAAAAACTTTTTTTTCTTGGCAAATGTATAAATGTTAAGGTTGCAGGGTTATAAATAAAAGCATTGCTATTAGTTTGCAACGATAAAAATATAATAATGTCAGAATTGATTAAATTGATCTTTTAAATGAGGAACGCTTGCAAAGTTAAACAAAATCGAATATAACCGTTAAAGATTATATCATTTCTAAGGTGTTTTCTGGACTTGCATGTTGGTGGCGGAAGTGAGAACGTGTTTAGTGACAGGTGGAGAGAGAATTTTACGGAATTTGTGTGGAAGGTGTGAGTGGAGTGTGAGGGTGGAAGCCGAGGAGGTGAGTAGGGTTGTGTGGGGTGAATTGGGGAGATAAAAAGTGAGTTTCAGCGTGGGTGGGAGGTGGTATCTAGCTGAATAGGGAAAGTGAGGTTAGGTTGGCAAGTAATCGGGGGAGTTCGTGGTCAGGAGTCCTGGGCTTTCGAGGGTTCAAGGGTGGTTCTCGAAAAGTTAGGGGATGCTAAGGGAGAGAAAGGGGTGTCTGCAGGGACTGAGGAATTGAAAAAAAGGGGGGGGGGGAAGGAAAATTTGGCGGCGAAAGACGCCAACATTTTGCAGAGACATCTGTCGGTTGCGGCAGGTACTGCATGGATAGATCCCATTTACCGGCGGTAGAGCGGGAGGTGGGCAGCGAGAGTACTGGCAGTGCTGGTAGTGAAACCGACGGGGAGGGAATTTTCCACAAGCCACGACGGCCAACAACGCGTCGCCCGGTGTCGAGCGGTGCGTCGGGGAGAGGGAGAAATCGGGACGGTGGCAACGAAGGAAGCGACAAGGTAAGGGAGAGAGCGTCAAGCGCAAGTGACGGGGAGGATCTCTTGAAAAGGAAGAGAGACAGCCAAGAGAGTCCGGAGAAAAGCGAGGTCGAGAGCCCGTTTAAAAAAAGCGGGATAACACCGAGGTCACCCCCCAAAAAAATGGAGGGGATGTTGGAAAAGGAGGCTCTCGGGATGTTGTTAGGCGAGATCAGGGGGCTGAGGGAGGACGTAAGGGGGACCAAGGAGCAGATGGAAGGTATGAGGGAAGACCTGCGAATCAGAGATGAGAAATGGGAAAAGGAGGTGAAAGAGCTGAGAGAGAGAGTAGATGGGTTAGAGAGGGAAAGAAAAGAAAAAGAAGTTAAAATAAAACAGATGGAAGAGGAGATTAGGGCGTGGAAAGAAAGGACGGAAAAAAGGCTTGAGAAGGTGGAGGGCAGGACGGAAATGGAAATAGGAGTCGGGGGTAGCGGGGGCGAGATTAAAGGTATTTGGGAGAGGGTAGGGAATATGATAGAAGAGAAAGTGGGAGAGCGTAGGAATGAAAAGGAGGAGAGGGCGGATAGGGAAAGGATAAGGGCAATGGAGTTGAGAATGGAGAGAAAGGAGAAGGCAGACAGGAGAAATAATATTGTGATAAGAGGGTTGAAGATGAAGAGCGGGGAAGAAAGGGAGGGCGTGGAAGCGCTGCTACAGAGCATAGGGTGGAATAAAGGCAGGGTAGGGAAAGTTAAGTTGGAGGGGAGAAAGGAGAAAGAAGTGGCGGTTGTGGAGTTGGAGAGCTGGGAAGAAAAATTGGGGGTAATGAGAAATAAAAATAGGATAAAGGATAAGGAAGTTTTCATCGATCACGATTCGACGAGAAAGGAAAGGGATGTACAGAGAATGCTGTACGACAGGGCTAGGAGGGAGAGGAGTGAAGGGAGATCGGCGAAGGTAGGATATCGGAAAATAAAAATAGACGAGAAAATGTGGGTGTGGGACGAGGAGAAAGAGGTGTTGAAGGAAGTGCAGGGGAATTTGTTTCGTAGGAAGTAGGGGGGCGGGGGTAATGCATGGTAGAGGAGTTTTGAAGGTGCTTTACTGGAACGTAGCAGGGGTAAAGAAGAAGGATGAGGAGTTCTGGAGGTATATCCAGGAATTTGATGTGGTAGGACTGGTAGAGACGTGGGTGGAAAGAAAGGAATGGGATAGAATAGAGCCAAAGCTGCCAAGGGGGTATAGGTGGAAACTCCAGGAGGCGGTCAGAGTGAAGAAGAAAGGAAGGGCTAGTGGGGGAATTATAACGGGGATTAGAGATGGATTAGAGGAAGAAGCTCACGGAGAGGTAGAGGGGGAGGGAGTGCAAATGAGGAAAGTAAAGATAGGAGGGGTAATGTGTAAGTTTGTGACAGTGTACAATAAGGATGGGATGGAAAGAATTAAAGAAAGGGTGGAAGACCTGTTAGGTGAAAGAGAAGAGGGTATGGTGGTACTGGGTGGGGACTTTAACGCGAGGATGGGGAGGGAACGGGGCCTTTACAGGGAAGGGGAGAGCTTCGAAAGGAACTCAAAGGATAGGTTAATAAATAAGGAGGGGGAGATTCTAAGGGACTGGATGGAGGATAGAGGCTGGGCGGTGGCAAATGGTACGGCAACTGGGGACGAAGAGGGAGAATACACATACGTAGGTAAGGTGGGGGTATCGGTAATAGATTATGTAGTTATGAATATGCAAGGGTGGGAGGAGATGGAGAGATTCGCAGTAGAAGGGAGGGTAGAATCAGACCATCAGCAATTAGGGTTGTGGATAAGGGGTGAGAACGGCGGAAGGCAAGGTGGGGAAGAAATGTCGACGGGGGAGAGGGTTAGCTGGACGAGGGAGGCGATAGAGAAATATAAGGAGCAGTTAGGGAAGGTACGCTTCGAAGGGGAGATGGTGGAAGAGATATGGGAGGATTTAAAAGAGAAAGTGAAAGGGTGCGTGCAAAAGAAGGTATTCAAAAAGAAGAAGAAAGGAATGGTGAAGCCGTGGTGGGATAGGGAATGTAAAAAGATGAAAAGAAAGGTGAAGAGGAAGTATAAGAAGTGGAAAGAGGGTACTGCGAAAAGGGAGGAGTACGTAGAAATGAGGAAGGGGTTTAGATTGATGTGTAAGAAGAAAGAACAGGAAAAGGAGAAAGAGATGGAGGAGGAGTTAGGAAATGTTAAGACAGAAGGGGACGTCTGGAAGATAATAAATAGGTTTAGGAAGCGTAGAGTAGGGATAAGCGACAAGATAGGGAGTGAGGAGTGGAGGGAGTTTTTTAAAGAATCATTTCAGGGCTCAGATTCAAGGAAGAGAGATGATGGGAGTAGAAGAACGGGAGAGGCAGAGATGGAGGAGTTGAATGACGAGGAGATAGAGAAACAGATAAGGAAGTTAAAAAGGTCAAAATCAGCAGGGCTGGATGGGCTAGAGAACGAAGCATGGCTGTTTAGTACACAGGAGGTTAGGGAGAGGCTGAAGGAGGTAGTGAAGAAAGTATGGAGGGGGGAGGGATTCCCACGGGGGTGGAGAGAAGGATTAATAGTGCCTCTGTATAAGAAAGGAGAGAGGGATAGGCAGGAAAATTATAGGGGGATTACGCGAATGAATACGGCGTATAAAGTATACGCGATGGTAGTAGCGGAGAGGCTGCGGAAGGATGTCGAGGGGAAAGGAATATTGCCAGAGACGCAGGCGGGCTTTAGGGCAGGTAGGAGTACTATCGACAATATCTACGTTCTGCAGCACGTGGTGGATAGAGAATTAGCGAAGAAGGGATCGAGAGTGTACGCGTTTTTTGTGGATCTAAAAGGCGCGTTTCCGTCGGTGGATAGGGGGAGGTTGTGGGAGGCGATGCAGGAGAGGGGAGTGGAGAGAGGCCTGATCGAGAGGGTAAGGGAGATATATGAAGAAACCAAAGATAAGGTAAGAGGAGGACAGGGGATTTCGGAGGGATTCTGGATGGATAGGGGGTTAAGACAAGGGTGTCCGCTTAGCCCGACGCTTTTTGCGATTTTAATTGCGGATATGGAAAGTAAGCTGGAGGCCGGAGTGGTAGGAGGAGTCAGGATAGGAGGGGTTAGAATTTGGTCGCTAGCGTATGCAGATGACATAGTGTTGTTGGCAAAAAGCGAGGAGGCCTTAAAGGAAATGATGAAGAGGTTGAGAAGATACCTGGATAAGAACAGGTTAGAACTGAATGCGGAAAAGTCCAAGGTTATGGTTTTCAGAAAAGGAGGTGGAAGGGATAAGGAAGGGGAGTGGAAGTGGAAGGGAAAGGCGGTGCAGGCGGTGAAAGAGTTTGTGTACCTGGGCTTCTTGTTTCGGAGGAATGGCGGAGTGGATGGTCACATAAAAGAGAGAGTGAGGAGGGCAAATGTGGTGATGAGGCAGGTGTGGGGGTTGGGAAAGAAGTTATTCGCAGATGATTTTGGAAGGAGAATGAAATTGTTTGACTCACTAGTGATGAGTGTGCTATTGTATGGAGTAGAGGTGTGGGGGTGGAAGGAAAGCGAAGAGGTAAATAGGATACAGGAGAGGTATGTAAAGTGGACACTGGGGTTGGCAAGGAACACGCCTAATTATATTGTCAGGAGGGAGACGGGGAGAACGAGTGTAGGGATTCTAGCGGGGAGTCGAGCGTGTAAATATGAGGAGAAATTTTTGGAAGAGGGGGGAAGTAAGCTGGTTAGGGAGTGTTGGTGGGAGAAGGAGAACAGGAGAGGGGGAGGGAAGATGGAGGTTGAAAGAGAAAGGTATTTTAGAACGAATGGACTGCATATGGATGAATTGAGAAGGATGCATGAGGAAGGAAGGAAGGTATATGAGTTGGTTAAGAAAAACAGCATGGAGAGAGAGAAGACAGCAGGGGAAGAGAGAATAAGAGAGACAAGGTTTAATGGGAACTATGTGTGGATTATGCCAAAGGCGAGAGCGCAATATTTGTGTGAGAAAGGAGAGAAAGGAAGTCAGGAGCTTATAGCGAGGATGAGATGTGGTTGCATGGAGGGTTTCAATAGGTTCTGGCTCGCTAGGGAAAAGAGGATGTGTGAACTATGTGGGAAGGGGGTGGCAAGAGTGGAGCACTGGTTGGAGGAGTGCGTGGAGGTGGAAAGGAGTGGGATAAGCATGGAGGTATTGATGCATGAAAGGGGGGACAAAAGGGCAGTAGCATGGGTGAAGGGAGTATTGGGTAAGATGGAGAAGAAGAGAAGGAAGGAGGAAGAGGAATGGAGAAGGAAAGATTGTAAATAGAGGAGGAAGTAAATATAAGTAATTGTAAATATTGTAAATAGTAGATAAGTATTAGGTATTAGTCGCGGAGGCAAAGTTTGGTAATGCGAGGCAAGCAAGAAAGTAGGGATATGCGAGCGAGGCGAGGCGAAGCGAGGAAGGCAATGCGATAAGAGCGAGCGGCGTTAGATATAAGGTGTGGAAGGATGTTAGTTTTAAGGGTTAGTTGTAAGAAAATTCTGTAAAAAATGGAAGTGTAAGCAAGTCAATTTTTTAAGGCCAGCAGGCTAAAAAATAAACGTTTATACTATATCATTTCTAATTAAAAGTCTTCAATTTTAAATGATTTTTAATT
>CAKNYM010019555.1:0-10650 GCA_932195095.1 Andricus curvator
TTTTTTTTTTTTTATATGACGTAGTAGACTTTAAAGTAAGATTTAATTACATATGCAGCGTTGTCACAATAAAATTGAGTTTTATTCACAATTGTATTTAAAAAGTTTTACTTTCGATGATAGTATTACTTTGGGCCATAAATAACAAAATTTTGGCGCCAAATTCGAATTTTTGAATGTTTTGTTATTACTAATTGGTATCTTTTTACAAACATATCGGACATATCTTGCTAATTTAAAATATCTAATTTATTACTGTTTATCATTAAAAGAAATTAAAACGCGGACAAATATTTTCGATACAAACATTAAGAGATGAAGAGATACATAACCTGTAAATTTACAAAAATATGACAAATCGTGCAACTTTATTGAAATGTACTTAAAGAAAGAAAACAAGGTGAAAAGCTAATTTTTACTGTGATTATAATCATGGTACATACGTAATGAAATTTCGCTTAGTGTACTTTTTAATACAATTGCACTTTAATTGGTAACAATAATGGTAAAATAAAAAATATGAGAACATCTATTTATATTCAATCATTATTTTCAAGAATTTCAGTGTCAGCATCCGAATCGTCTTTCGGAATTATTATTCTACACAATTTAAAAAGGATCATCCAATCTTACGTAAACATCATAAAAAAGATACATAATATTTACGAGGTTAAATATTAAAATTGTAAAATTGGATTTACATAGTATAGTGTAAATAACTAATTATGAAGAAGGAGAAGAAGAATTATATAGCTTTCTGTTAGAAAAATAATTTTTACATTGACAAAAAGTGATTATTTTGCAAGAACCATTCTTCTAATAGTATAAAGAGAGATTAGAAAAAAAAAACATGTTTAGAAGTTTGTATAGGTAGGTAAAAAAAATTGGTTATAAAACTGAGTCTAGGTGCTTAAACATTTAAGATAGACCAGGTGCAGTAATAGTTAACATACAAATTAAACCTTTTTTTTTTCACTGTAAAATGTTTAATTTTTGAAAACGGAAAAATGTTAAAGAAAAAGGAAGTAGAGAGGTTTAGTTTAAAATTAAGGAAAGAGTCGGGAAAGACTAGAGGGTGCCATGCATTTGTAACTGTATGCGTGAGGGCTTCTAAAAGGTGTCGTTAAAGAGAGGTATAGGAGTCAATAGGAATTTGTTGAAGTCTTTGACCCTTGAGATGATTTTAGAAACATTTATAATTTTTTGAAAGATAAAATTAGGGATAAGAAATAAATTATCTTCGAGTAAATAAAGAGAAGCTTCTTGAGTTTCTTATAATTTCTCAAATGTGTTTGGAACTGTTTGTAAAAATGGATCATGTTTTGTTGCTGAAGAACTGTAAATATTATATGTTTGAATAGAAATTAGCGAAATTTCTTCAAGAAAATAAGTTATTGATTTGTTATCAATGTTGTGACTACTTCCATTGTAAATATCAGATCTCTTCTTACATCCTGTGATCAATTTGTTATAGTTCTCTATTATCTGATGCTTGAAACGATATAAGACAAACGTGTCTGAATAAGACGAAAAATAATATTCATCTGAAAGGATTTGAATATCAATAATAGGCTCAAGATAAACGCCTAATGAGTGCGAGAAAAGAGAATCGATGTACGAGGTTGTCGCATCAGATGGGGTTACTAGGAATAATATCAAAAAGATACCAGGTGAAAGTTGGAGTTTTTAGTTCATTGTGCTTCTCGAAAGCCTGTAAAAAGAAAACAAAAGTTAGTGCATAAGATGGTTTTAATTTTGAGGATTATATTCCTAGTTGTGTTTATGCTTCTAAGATTTTGTGCCTATTTAGGAATATCACTGTCATTTCTTTCGAAAATTTCCGTATAAAATAAATATGGCCATAACATGAGCAGATCAATTTGATGCATAAAAACGACGATAAGAGAGTCTATACGCTGACAATGGATGGGATTCATCTGAAATTAAAATGATAAGGGCTTGTCGTTTAATTATTAACGGTTTGACATTTTATGTGTGAACGTTTAAGTCTATTGACGTGTACTACTGCAGATTTGCCTTTTATGTCAATTTTCACGTTTCCTTTTCCTAATATATCTAGGACTTCATAAGGCCCTTTATATTGATCATCAAATTTTTTCTTAGGTTCTTTTCCAATTAATAAAAAGACGTTGTCTCCAGTTTTGATTTCTAATGGATTAACTTTTCGATCATGATATATTTTTGACTTTTCTTTAGCAGCAATTAAATTTTGTCTCGCTTGAGTTCTCATTTCATATAATTTTGTTATAAAATTCGTTAGGTAATCGTCATAAGTTTGCAATTTTTCTTGCTTTGATAGTGGTTCATTTGATGGTTGACGAGCTAATTTACCGAAAACTAATTCATAGGGCGTACACTTTGTACCTTCATGGACACTTGTATTGTATGAAAACATGGCTAATTCAAGCCAATCGTCCCATTCGGAATTTTTTGAAACAAATTGTTTGAGGTATTCCGCTAACACGTGATGTGATCTTTCAAGAGACCCATTTGATTGTGGATGAAATGCTGTTGTTTTAAATTGCTTAATTCGAAAACGTTTTGCCATTCTTCTCATTAAATTGCTTAAAAAATTTGAACCTTGGTCAGTCAAAACTGCTTTTGGGGAACCGTGAATGCATATAAATTTTTTAACAAAAATATCGGCTACTGTTGAAGCTTTCGCATCTGGAATCGCTAGAGCTAAAGCATATTTTGTAAAATTATCTTGAATAGTTAAGATATTTACGTTGCCTAATGTTGTTTGTGGAAGTGGACCAACTATGTCCATTGAAATTTTTTCGAATGCAGTTCCAGGCGTGTCCGTTATTATCATGGGATTTTTAGTTTTTACGCGAACTAATTTTTTGATTTGACATTGCAAGCACTGCTGAATATATTTCTGAACATCAATTTTCATATTCTCCCAATAATAATTCTGACGAATTCGATGATAAGTTTTTGTAACACCTTTATGACCTCCTAAAGCTGAAGAATGTGCCTCTTCAAGTAATTGAGTTCGCTTTTCTTTCGTTGGATATTGAACTATTCCCGTACATATGATAATTTTGGTAGAAGAATCCGAAAAAGTTGAAATTAGAATTTCACGTATTTCTTTCCAACCTATGTGATTAACTTGTGAAGTTTTTGCGATACTAATAGATCGTAAATTTAGTCTCACTGATATTGAATGCAAAGAAAGTATTGAAAGTTTAATACTGCTTAAAGTGTCTGACAAATTTTCTTTAGAATCAGCTTCAATGGGAAGGGCTAAATGATACTGCTGTCCTTTCTTTATTTCTTTAACAGCTCCTTTCTCAAGTTGGCTGAACTTAGGTAAAATACCACGTTTAGACAAAGCTCTTGATCCATTATCACGTGGGGAACCGTCAGTAGCAATAAAATAAGCGTAATTATCTTTACGCATCGTTAATTGATCACGACACTCAACAACATTTTGGTGTGTATGTGCTTGGGTATTCAAAGGAGGGGGTTCTGGAGGGGGTTTACTTTCTTCTAATTTCTCTTCATTTATTTCTTGAAAAATTTCGGGATTTTTCACATTTCTTTCTTTTGGAACTTTTATAAAATCTTCTGCTTCCGAAAGTTCTTGCATATTTTCTTCATCAACAAAGTTTTCTTCATCTGAAAAATTTTGAAAATTTTCGTCATTTAGGACTTCATCTTCCGAAGTTGAGAGATTATCTTCTTCATTTTCCTTCTCTTCTTGTTGTGCAACAGGCTTTGCCTTGGATTTTTGGTAATTTTTCTTCTTCTTCTTTTTAACTTGTTTTCTTGAATTATCAAAATATTCTGTATCTAAATCAGATTCATCTTCATGTTCAAAATTTATGTGCGTTTGCTGTTTTAAATTCAGAGACTCACCAGTGGTTGCCTCTTTTCTCGGTATGCCTCTCTTTTTCAAGGCTTGCGGGTTGCTTGCATTTGTGAGCACAGCTTTCTTGGGCCTACCTCGTGCTTTTTTAACAGCAGGCGAGGGAGGTAAGTATTCTTCCTCACTATCTTTATGTGACTTACCTTGATTTTCAATTTGTTCATTAATTTGTGCTTGCTCTTCGTATTTTTGTTTCTGTCCTCTTGTAACCACAGTATTCCAAGATTGACAGCGAAGTTCGTTTTTCTTTATAATTTTTGGAAATAAAAGTAACATTGAAAGATAGAGAAGTTTCTGTATTGGACTATCAAAAAGTTCATTTTGTATTTCATTCAGTGATTCTTCACTTATTAAATTATGAAGAATTTCAGGACTTTTTTCCTTCAAGGATTCGCTATTTATTTTGATATTTTCCTCGGAATCTGAATTTTTATGATTCTCAAAGTTCAAGAACTCCATAGAATTGAGAGGATTTTCTTCCTCAAATGTTGAGTCATTCTCCGAAATTATATTAATTCCTACGGTTTCATCGTTTTCTAGAACGGGGTTCCTCGAAAGCGCATCTGCATTAACATTTGATTTTCCTGCTTTATAGACGACGTCATAATCATATTCGGCGAGTTTTAATCGCCATCTTGAAACTCGAGAACACGGATCTTTAGAATTTTTGAACCAAACAAGGGGCTTATGGTCTGTAACGAGGGTGAATTTTCGTCCGTACAAATAAGGGCGAAAATATATTACAGAGTAGACTATCGCTAAAGCTTCTTTTTCATACGTATCGTATTTACGTTCAGTATCGGTTAATGATCTTGAAACATACGCAATTGGTTGGTCTTTACCTATTTTACCTTGCGAAAGTATTCCGCCTATGGCATAACCTGATGCATCTGTAGTTACAATGAAAGGTTTTGAAAAATCAGGTCGAATCAAAAGTGGTTCTTGGCACAATTTATCTTTTAAAATATTGAAAGCTTGTTGCTGCTTTTCCGTCCAATTAAATGATATATCTTTTTTAAGGAGCTGATTTATTGGGGCTGCTATCTTAGCAAAATTTTCTATAAATCTACGGTAATATCCTGCTAAACCTAAAAATTGTTTAATATGCTTTTGATTTTTAGGAGTTGGGAAGTCTTTTACTGCCATGATTTTCTTCGGATCAGGTCGAACACCGTCCTTATCTATTATATGTCCCAAATATCCTACTTCGTGTCGTAGAAATTCGCACTTGTCGGGTTGTAAATGAAGATTTGCATTTCGTAATCGGCTCATTAGTTCAGTAAATTTTGATTCATGTTCTTCTAAGGTATTTGCGTAAATCACAATGTCATCTAGATAAACAAAGAGTTCCGTTCCCTGAAGTCCCGTTAGAACTAAATCCATTAGTCTTTGAAAGGTTGCTGGTGCGTTTTTTAAACCAAAAGGCATTCTGTCAAACTCATAATGTCCATAAGGGGTTGAAAACGCAGTTTTGTGTGCATCTTTGGGATCCATTTTTATATGATGGAAACCCGTTGCTAAATCGAAAACAGAGAAATAGCGAGCAGATCCTAACTGGTCTAAAATGTCGTGAATGTTTGGTAGAGGATATGAATCACCAATTGTCTTTTCATTCAATTTTCTAAAATCAAGTACCATTCGCCATTTCTTTTTTCCTTGTGAGTCTTGTTTTTTTGGAACAATCCAAACTGGTGTATTGTAAGGTGATTGGGAAGGTTTTATTACATTGTTTTTTAATAATTCATCTACTTGGCGGATGATTTCTTCCTTATGAACTGGAGGAAATCGATATTGACGCGAAAAAATAGGACAATCATCTGTTGTCGGTATTGAGTGTTGAAGAATGTTTGTAGGTTCTAAGTATTCTCCCGGAATGTGGAAGCAATCTGCATTTTTAGTAATTAATTTTTCAACATGTTCATATTCTTCCACATTTAAATGATCTAACCGTAGTAGTTTTTTAATGATTTCTACTCTTTCTTCGCCTGTAATCTTGTAAAATTTGCAGAAATGGTTAGACTTTTCATCGGATTTCAAAAAACTATTTAATATTAAATTGGGCAAATTTGCATCATTTTCATTTTCTGAAAAATTAGATTGATTTGTTGAATTGTTGACTTCGCATTGTTCAAAATCTTGTAATTGAACACTATGAATTGATATTTTTACAGGTTGTTCATTTATGTTTGCATATTTGACGTAGGCTTTGCCTCCACAATTTTTTACAATGGCTTGACCTACAAAAATTCCTTCTCCAATTGATAATTGGGGTATATAACCTTCACTTTTTTCCGTATTTTCTATTTTTACATAATAATCAAAAATTGTTCGTGCCGGGATTGTGATAACGCCAGTTTGTTCAAAAGGATATGTTGCATTGTTAATTTCAATACATTTATATGTGTAATTTATATTTACTTTATTATTAAGAAAAAATTCAGAGCCCAAGACTCCATCTTCATCTACTGGTACATCATCAGGGATTATATTTAGTGTAGTTAAAAATCCAAGTATTACAACCTTAATTTGACCTAGAGTATAGACAGGTTGATCATTAATGCCTGTTAGTCTCAACACTTCATTTGTATTTATTTTTATTTCGGGGTCAATCGCACTTCTTTTAATTAAATTTCGACCAGCACCAGTGTCGATCATCATACGTGCCGGGCTTTTTAGACCAACGGCAGATACCATGATCGAAGGAATTATATTATTCCTACTGATATGAATTTTGATATCATTTTCTTCACTTGTAATTTCTATAGGTGCTTTATTTAATGGGTTGGCGCCTTCCTCCCAGCACCCATTGGGGGAATAGCGTTGGAGTTTTCCTGGTTCTGCGAATAATTTTGAGGGCTTTGTTGTCCGTTTCGATTTTGTAAATATCTACTCTTTTTATAACAATCCTTAGCGATGTGACCAGGGTAATTACAAAAATTGCAAATAATTTTGGATCCTTGGGTGGGATACGGGCGGGTCTGCTGATTATTCGTATTTTCAGGATTGTTTCCCTTTTGGTTTTGTCCAGGCTCAAAATTTTGATTCTGTCTGGGTCTAAAATTTTGATTTTGTCCATATCCGAAATGTTGATTTTGTTGGTTTCCAAAATTTTGATTTTGTCGGTTACTAAAATTTTGATTTTGTCTATATCCAAAATTTTGATTTCGTCGGTTATTGAAGTTTTGATTTTGTGAGTATCCAAAATTTTGATTTTGTCTCGGTACAAAGTTTTGACTCAGTTCAGGTCTAAAATTTGAATTTTGTCCAGGTCTAAAATTTGGATTTTGTGCAGAATTCCATCTATTGTGATTATTAAAATTTCCTTGAGGTTTATTTGGTAAAAATTGGTTTTGGATTGAATTTGAAACAACAGGATTTTCAGAAAAAATTTTTTGTCGAAAGTTTTCGAGGTGGTAACACTTTTCGGTCGCATGTCCTGGTCTTCCGCAAATTAAACACGCTATTTTAGTGTCCTGAGCAACATTGAATTTATTATTTTTTGTAATAATTCGCGATTCTGATTTTTCTTCTGAGGATTTAATTGGCTTATTTTTTCGTAGTTCTGAACATGCATTCAATTTTCTTTCAATTTCTAATGCCTCATTAATAAGAGTTTTAAAAGTATCATCCGCGTTATCTTTCAATCGTATCTCTAATTCCGAACGCAATCCCCTTTTGAAACATTTAATTACATCACTTTCTAAATTTGCTTTAAATGTGTCATCTGTGGCACCATCATTGCCTAATTTATGCGCGTCTTCGATCCTATCTGCCAATTCTTTTATTCGCGCAGCGTATGATATTACATTTTCCTTATCCCACATAAATATATTACCTAGTTCTCCTTGCAACTGGTATACGCTTTTCGCGGGGGCATAAACTTTTTTTAATTTTTCTATTAATTCATCTAGCGTGCGAAACGTATTTCCAAATATGCATTTTCGTGCTTCTCCGGTCAACTTACTTCTTACTAATCTAGCAAGATTCTCATGTGCCTGTGTAGGAATTATGGCTTTTGCTTCTGTACATCCCTCTATAAAGTGGGCTAAAGGGATGTTACTACCGTCAAAAATAGGGATTATTTCGAGCGCGTCGCGGAGAGAAACTTGTTGATTGGCTGGCAGTGTCATTTTTTCCTGTTTTGTCGAGTCTTCGTCACTTGATACGTCGTCACTATCGTGCTCACTTATTATTGATTCGCGATTCTAATCATGAAATGAGTTTTCTTTTGTTACTTCCTTACTAATTTGTTGCGAGAGCGTTGAACTTAATAATGCTTTTACATTAGCCTGATAATCAATCACGTCATCGATAGTTAGAGTTTTATTCTGATCTATAGAACCACTGATCAAACTTGAATTTGTGTTAATTAAGGTACTATTTCCGGGATCAATAAATGCTGAACAGTCAAAATTATTGGTTTCTGAATTATCACTACCAAATTCTAAATCTAGTTTTTCTAATTCTTTATCAATATTAATTTTATTTTTCCTATCACTCTCAAGCCCGTTCTTGTTTAATTCTACTTGCTTAGCTAATTGAGGGTTTTTCTTTGCAAGATTCCTAGTGATTGTTTTTTGAATATTCCCTAAATCTACAGGTTTTTTATTCGGCATTGATTAAACTTATATTCGGACATATTTCTCAGTAATAATATATAAAATGTAAATGTTGTAAGTTACCCGTCTTCGTTCAAGTTCTTTGTGCTTAAAAATGTGTATAAAATAAATTTATTCAAAACAAATTATATATTGGCTCTCTTTTGTTTGGTTTCCCGGCCGATGCACCATAAAAAGGTTGTATGTTACGTCATGGAAAACGCAAAATACTTTCCTTTTTAATTAGGTTCCTCGTTTTAGTTGAGATCGAAGATCTCGCACAGGGAAGAGGAAAGAGAAGCCAATAAACAAATTATAGATAAGTTCAACAATTTATTATGAATAATTACAATTAAAATTTACTGATTAAAAGAGTTTAGCACAAGAAGCTGAAGGAAGACTTGTAGACTTGTCTCTAATCCTTGGGCAGGACCTTTAAAATAAAGGATACTCATATATTATGGCCCAAAGGAATTAGATAAATGAAATTAGAATTATTGGTATGAGGACTTACCGGTTATTGATTCGATTGAAGAATCAAATGTTATCTAGATGGTCTGTGTAATGGTGTGGAAGAAGGGGTTGTGCACTTATTATGAATTGGATATCCAAGATTTTGGTAGTTCCTTGACTGGTATTCAAAGTGTTCCAATGATTGATAATAGTGGGTCCAATTCAGGTTGAAATTGGTTCGAAGTATTCCAAAGATGGGAATTCCCAGATGCGGGTTTTCCAGTGCACAACACTGTCACAAGGGTACACACACTAACACGCGAGAGGTACCGGTTTGACACACTAGACACTGGACAGTCGAATCGGAGAAAACCGTAGAAAAATAGAGAAGAGGTGAACTATAACTTCTAACTTATCACGTTGCTAATGACTTAAGACTAAAGACTAAAGACTGACCCATGCTGGTCCAACGAGTTTTTATAGGGCCTAAGGCGACGTCCCTGCATGCTTGGACGTCGGTGTATACGCGGACGTCACGAGTATATATAGATATACTATACGGCTTACAATGTTTTCAGTATATCTATAGCTATGTCCTCCAGCCTCCACGTGCTTTCATGCTCTATAGTCTATGTCTAGCTATGGCTAGCTAGACAGTGTACGCTACGGATTACAATGTTCTTACTATAGTCTATACCCTATACCTTTACTCTCGTGCTCAATATATATAGTTATATTCTACAGCGTACAACGTACTGATATACATATATAGCTACACTCTACAGCGTTCAATATTCGCTCTATATTTATTGAGTATTTATTAGTGTAAGCATGCAAATAGATAAATATATAAATAAATATATTAACATATATATACGTCACGGGACGTGACACCTCCCCCCTAAGTCGAACGCGGGGTGAAGCATTCAGGTGGGGCTTCAGAGTCCCACATGGAGCGAACGTCCGCGTTCGAACGTATGGTAGAAGGGTCGTCATAAATACTAGATTAAGAAAATAGATACAATTATTTCTCATATATCAGTTTATATTCGTGAAAAGAACATATAAAAGTATATAACAAAAAAAAAATATATATATATATATGTGCGATATTAAACATGTTTTGAGATCAGGGATTACATATTGTACTTATAGTTTCTACGTGGACGAAAACAATGTGGAGCTACATGTCCTGTCTCATAGCATCTTTCGCATGCGTTTAACCATTTATAAAGTTTTATTTTATTTGTTCTAACTTGTGCATCTGAAATTATGTGCACATTTACATTCTCGTGAACATTGATTCTTTAATTAGTATAATTTTCTTCGCAAAACATAAATTTTTCTACTAACGCTTCGAACATATGGCGAGCAGCATTTTGTCTCGCAGCCTTTTTTGTAGATGCAGGCTCATCTTCATATAAATATTTTACATTATTTTTATGCATTATGCATTTAGCCTCAAATGGTGGCAATTCGGCGTTATGACCTAGTGTCTTTACAATAAAAATAGGTTTCGAAAAATCGTATTCGACTTTTGTACTGCTGAGGATTTCGAGAGGTTTCTTTCAATTGCCATGTTATCTGTAGAAGAGAAACAGCAATATTTTGATTTGTAGGTAACATGGCATTGGGAATTCAGTTAAACTATATGACATTATATAATATATGGTGTTGATTTTAGCAGAAAATTTTTTTTTTTTT
>CAKNYM010019555.1:10660-21310 GCA_932195095.1 Andricus curvator
TTTTTTTTTTTTTATATGACGTAGTAGACTTTAAAGTAAGATTTAATTACATATGCAGCGTTGTCACAATAAAATTGAGTTTTATTCACAATTGTATTTAAAAAGTTTTACTTTCGATGATAGTATTACTTTGGGCCATAAATAACAAAATTTTGGCGCCAAATTCGAATTTTTGAATGTTTTGTTATTACTAATTGGTATCTTTTTACAAACATATCGGACATATCTTGCTAATTTAAAATATCTAATTTATTACTGTTTATCATTAAAAGAAATTAAAACGCGGACAAATATTTTCGATACAAACATTAAGAGATGAAGAGATACATAACCTGTAAATTTACAAAAATATGACAAATCGTGCAACTTTATTGAAATGTACTTAAAGAAAGAAAACAAGGTGAAAAGCTAATTTTTACTGTGATTATAATCATGGTACATACGTAATGAAATTTCGCTTAGTGTACTTTTTAATACAATTGCACTTTAATTGGTAACAATAATGGTAAAATAAAAAATATGAGAACATCTATTTATATTCAATCATTATTTTCAAGAATTTCAGTGTCAGCATCCGAATCGTCTTTCGGAATTATTATTCTACACAATTTAAAAAGGATCATCCAATCTTACGTAAACATCATAAAAAAGATACATAATATTTACGAGGTTAAATATTAAAATTGTAAAATTGGATTTACATAGTATAGTGTAAATAACTAATTATGAAGAAGGAGAAGAAGAATTATATAGCTTTCTGTTAGAAAAATAATTTTTACATTGACAAAAAGTGATTATTTTGCAAGAACCATTCTTCTAATAGTATAAAGAGAGATTAGAAAAAAAAAACATGTTTAGAAGTTTGTATAGGTAGGTAAAAAAAATTGGTTATAAAACTGAGTCTAGGTGCTTAAACATTTAAGATAGACCAGGTGCAGTAATAGTTAACATACAAATTAAACCTTTTTTTTTTCACTGTAAAATGTTTAATTTTTGAAAACGGAAAAATGTTAAAGAAAAAGGAAGTAGAGAGGTTTAGTTTAAAATTAAGGAAAGAGTCGGGAAAGACTAGAGGGTGCCATGCATTTGTAACTGTATGCGTGAGGGCTTCTAAAAGGTGTCGTTAAAGAGAGGTATAGGAGTCAATAGGAATTTGTTGAAGTCTTTGACCCTTGAGATGATTTTAGAAACATTTATAATTTTTTGAAAGATAAAATTAGGGATAAGAAATAAATTATCTTCGAGTAAATAAAGAGAAGCTTCTTGAGTTTCTTATAATTTCTCAAATGTGTTTGGAACTGTTTGTAAAAATGGATCATGTTTTGTTGCTGAAGAACTGTAAATATTATATGTTTGAATAGAAATTAGCGAAATTTCTTCAAGAAAATAAGTTATTGATTTGTTATCAATGTTGTGACTACTTCCATTGTAAATATCAGATCTCTTCTTACATCCTGTGATCAATTTGTTATAGTTCTCTATTATCTGATGCTTGAAACGATATAAGACAAACGTGTCTGAATAAGACGAAAAATAATATTCATCTGAAAGGATTTGAATATCAATAATAGGCTCAAGATAAACGCCTAATGAGTGCGAGAAAAGAGAATCGATGTACGAGGTTGTCGCATCAGATGGGGTTACTAGGAATAATATCAAAAAGATACCAGGTGAAAGTTGGAGTTTTTAGTTCATTGTGCTTCTCGAAAGCCTGTAAAAAGAAAACAAAAGTTAGTGCATAAGATGGTTTTAATTTTGAGGATTATATTCCTAGTTGTGTTTATGCTTCTAAGATTTTGTGCCTATTTAGGAATATCACTGTCATTTCTTTCGAAAATTTCCGTATAAAATAAATATGGCCATAACATGAGCAGATCAATTTGATGCATAAAAACGACGATAAGAGAGTCTATACGCTGACAATGGATGGGATTCATCTGAAATTAAAATGATAAGGGCTTGTCGTTTAATTATTAACGGTTTGACATTTTATGTGTGAACGTTTAAGTCTATTGACGTGTACTACTGCAGATTTGCCTTTTATGTCAATTTTCACGTTTCCTTTTCCTAATATATCTAGGACTTCATAAGGCCCTTTATATTGATCATCAAATTTTTTCTTAGGTTCTTTTCCAATTAATAAAAAGACGTTGTCTCCAGTTTTGATTTCTAATGGATTAACTTTTCGATCATGATATATTTTTGACTTTTCTTTAGCAGCAATTAAATTTTGTCTCGCTTGAGTTCTCATTTCATATAATTTTGTTATAAAATTCGTTAGGTAATCGTCATAAGTTTGCAATTTTTCTTGCTTTGATAGTGGTTCATTTGATGGTTGACGAGCTAATTTACCGAAAACTAATTCATAGGGCGTACACTTTGTACCTTCATGGACACTTGTATTGTATGAAAACATGGCTAATTCAAGCCAATCGTCCCATTCGGAATTTTTTGAAACAAATTGTTTGAGGTATTCCGCTAACACGTGATGTGATCTTTCAAGAGACCCATTTGATTGTGGATGAAATGCTGTTGTTTTAAATTGCTTAATTCGAAAACGTTTTGCCATTCTTCTCATTAAATTGCTTAAAAAATTTGAACCTTGGTCAGTCAAAACTGCTTTTGGGGAACCGTGAATGCATATAAATTTTTTAACAAAAATATCGGCTACTGTTGAAGCTTTCGCATCTGGAATCGCTAGAGCTAAAGCATATTTTGTAAAATTATCTTGAATAGTTAAGATATTTACGTTGCCTAATGTTGTTTGTGGAAGTGGACCAACTATGTCCATTGAAATTTTTTCGAATGCAGTTCCAGGCGTGTCCGTTATTATCATGGGATTTTTAGTTTTTACGCGAACTAATTTTTTGATTTGACATTGCAAGCACTGCTGAATATATTTCTGAACATCAATTTTCATATTCTCCCAATAATAATTCTGACGAATTCGATGATAAGTTTTTGTAACACCTTTATGACCTCCTAAAGCTGAAGAATGTGCCTCTTCAAGTAATTGAGTTCGCTTTTCTTTCGTTGGATATTGAACTATTCCCGTACATATGATAATTTTGGTAGAAGAATCCGAAAAAGTTGAAATTAGAATTTCACGTATTTCTTTCCAACCTATGTGATTAACTTGTGAAGTTTTTGCGATACTAATAGATCGTAAATTTAGTCTCACTGATATTGAATGCAAAGAAAGTATTGAAAGTTTAATACTGCTTAAAGTGTCTGACAAATTTTCTTTAGAATCAGCTTCAATGGGAAGGGCTAAATGATACTGCTGTCCTTTCTTTATTTCTTTAACAGCTCCTTTCTCAAGTTGGCTGAACTTAGGTAAAATACCACGTTTAGACAAAGCTCTTGATCCATTATCACGTGGGGAACCGTCAGTAGCAATAAAATAAGCGTAATTATCTTTACGCATCGTTAATTGATCACGACACTCAACAACATTTTGGTGTGTATGTGCTTGGGTATTCAAAGGAGGGGGTTCTGGAGGGGGTTTACTTTCTTCTAATTTCTCTTCATTTATTTCTTGAAAAATTTCGGGATTTTTCACATTTCTTTCTTTTGGAACTTTTATAAAATCTTCTGCTTCCGAAAGTTCTTGCATATTTTCTTCATCAACAAAGTTTTCTTCATCTGAAAAATTTTGAAAATTTTCGTCATTTAGGACTTCATCTTCCGAAGTTGAGAGATTATCTTCTTCATTTTCCTTCTCTTCTTGTTGTGCAACAGGCTTTGCCTTGGATTTTTGGTAATTTTTCTTCTTCTTCTTTTTAACTTGTTTTCTTGAATTATCAAAATATTCTGTATCTAAATCAGATTCATCTTCATGTTCAAAATTTATGTGCGTTTGCTGTTTTAAATTCAGAGACTCACCAGTGGTTGCCTCTTTTCTCGGTATGCCTCTCTTTTTCAAGGCTTGCGGGTTGCTTGCATTTGTGAGCACAGCTTTCTTGGGCCTACCTCGTGCTTTTTTAACAGCAGGCGAGGGAGGTAAGTATTCTTCCTCACTATCTTTATGTGACTTACCTTGATTTTCAATTTGTTCATTAATTTGTGCTTGCTCTTCGTATTTTTGTTTCTGTCCTCTTGTAACCACAGTATTCCAAGATTGACAGCGAAGTTCGTTTTTCTTTATAATTTTTGGAAATAAAAGTAACATTGAAAGATAGAGAAGTTTCTGTATTGGACTATCAAAAAGTTCATTTTGTATTTCATTCAGTGATTCTTCACTTATTAAATTATGAAGAATTTCAGGACTTTTTTCCTTCAAGGATTCGCTATTTATTTTGATATTTTCCTCGGAATCTGAATTTTTATGATTCTCAAAGTTCAAGAACTCCATAGAATTGAGAGGATTTTCTTCCTCAAATGTTGAGTCATTCTCCGAAATTATATTAATTCCTACGGTTTCATCGTTTTCTAGAACGGGGTTCCTCGAAAGCGCATCTGCATTAACATTTGATTTTCCTGCTTTATAGACGACGTCATAATCATATTCGGCGAGTTTTAATCGCCATCTTGAAACTCGAGAACACGGATCTTTAGAATTTTTGAACCAAACAAGGGGCTTATGGTCTGTAACGAGGGTGAATTTTCGTCCGTACAAATAAGGGCGAAAATATATTACAGAGTAGACTATCGCTAAAGCTTCTTTTTCATACGTATCGTATTTACGTTCAGTATCGGTTAATGATCTTGAAACATACGCAATTGGTTGGTCTTTACCTATTTTACCTTGCGAAAGTATTCCGCCTATGGCATAACCTGATGCATCTGTAGTTACAATGAAAGGTTTTGAAAAATCAGGTCGAATCAAAAGTGGTTCTTGGCACAATTTATCTTTTAAAATATTGAAAGCTTGTTGCTGCTTTTCCGTCCAATTAAATGATATATCTTTTTTAAGGAGCTGATTTATTGGGGCTGCTATCTTAGCAAAATTTTCTATAAATCTACGGTAATATCCTGCTAAACCTAAAAATTGTTTAATATGCTTTTGATTTTTAGGAGTTGGGAAGTCTTTTACTGCCATGATTTTCTTCGGATCAGGTCGAACACCGTCCTTATCTATTATATGTCCCAAATATCCTACTTCGTGTCGTAGAAATTCGCACTTGTCGGGTTGTAAATGAAGATTTGCATTTCGTAATCGGCTCATTAGTTCAGTAAATTTTGATTCATGTTCTTCTAAGGTATTTGCGTAAATCACAATGTCATCTAGATAAACAAAGAGTTCCGTTCCCTGAAGTCCCGTTAGAACTAAATCCATTAGTCTTTGAAAGGTTGCTGGTGCGTTTTTTAAACCAAAAGGCATTCTGTCAAACTCATAATGTCCATAAGGGGTTGAAAACGCAGTTTTGTGTGCATCTTTGGGATCCATTTTTATATGATGGAAACCCGTTGCTAAATCGAAAACAGAGAAATAGCGAGCAGATCCTAACTGGTCTAAAATGTCGTGAATGTTTGGTAGAGGATATGAATCACCAATTGTCTTTTCATTCAATTTTCTAAAATCAAGTACCATTCGCCATTTCTTTTTTCCTTGTGAGTCTTGTTTTTTTGGAACAATCCAAACTGGTGTATTGTAAGGTGATTGGGAAGGTTTTATTACATTGTTTTTTAATAATTCATCTACTTGGCGGATGATTTCTTCCTTATGAACTGGAGGAAATCGATATTGACGCGAAAAAATAGGACAATCATCTGTTGTCGGTATTGAGTGTTGAAGAATGTTTGTAGGTTCTAAGTATTCTCCCGGAATGTGGAAGCAATCTGCATTTTTAGTAATTAATTTTTCAACATGTTCATATTCTTCCACATTTAAATGATCTAACCGTAGTAGTTTTTTAATGATTTCTACTCTTTCTTCGCCTGTAATCTTGTAAAATTTGCAGAAATGGTTAGACTTTTCATCGGATTTCAAAAAACTATTTAATATTAAATTGGGCAAATTTGCATCATTTTCATTTTCTGAAAAATTAGATTGATTTGTTGAATTGTTGACTTCGCATTGTTCAAAATCTTGTAATTGAACACTATGAATTGATATTTTTACAGGTTGTTCATTTATGTTTGCATATTTGACGTAGGCTTTGCCTCCACAATTTTTTACAATGGCTTGACCTACAAAAATTCCTTCTCCAATTGATAATTGGGGTATATAACCTTCACTTTTTTCCGTATTTTCTATTTTTACATAATAATCAAAAATTGTTCGTGCCGGGATTGTGATAACGCCAGTTTGTTCAAAAGGATATGTTGCATTGTTAATTTCAATACATTTATATGTGTAATTTATATTTACTTTATTATTAAGAAAAAATTCAGAGCCCAAGACTCCATCTTCATCTACTGGTACATCATCAGGGATTATATTTAGTGTAGTTAAAAATCCAAGTATTACAACCTTAATTTGACCTAGAGTATAGACAGGTTGATCATTAATGCCTGTTAGTCTCAACACTTCATTTGTATTTATTTTTATTTCGGGGTCAATCGCACTTCTTTTAATTAAATTTCGACCAGCACCAGTGTCGATCATCATACGTGCCGGGCTTTTTAGACCAACGGCAGATACCATGATCGAAGGAATTATATTATTCCTACTGATATGAATTTTGATATCATTTTCTTCACTTGTAATTTCTATAGGTGCTTTATTTAATGGGTTGGCGCCTTCCTCCCAGCACCCATTGGGGGAATAGCGTTGGAGTTTTCCTGGTTCTGCGAATAATTTTGAGGGCTTTGTTGTCCGTTTCGATTTTGTAAATATCTACTCTTTTTATAACAATCCTTAGCGATGTGACCAGGGTAATTACAAAAATTGCAAATAATTTTGGATCCTTGGGTGGGATACGGGCGGGTCTGCTGATTATTCGTATTTTCAGGATTGTTTCCCTTTTGGTTTTGTCCAGGCTCAAAATTTTGATTCTGTCTGGGTCTAAAATTTTGATTTTGTCCATATCCGAAATGTTGATTTTGTTGGTTTCCAAAATTTTGATTTTGTCGGTTACTAAAATTTTGATTTTGTCTATATCCAAAATTTTGATTTCGTCGGTTATTGAAGTTTTGATTTTGTGAGTATCCAAAATTTTGATTTTGTCTCGGTACAAAGTTTTGACTCAGTTCAGGTCTAAAATTTGAATTTTGTCCAGGTCTAAAATTTGGATTTTGTGCAGAATTCCATCTATTGTGATTATTAAAATTTCCTTGAGGTTTATTTGGTAAAAATTGGTTTTGGATTGAATTTGAAACAACAGGATTTTCAGAAAAAATTTTTTGTCGAAAGTTTTCGAGGTGGTAACACTTTTCGGTCGCATGTCCTGGTCTTCCGCAAATTAAACACGCTATTTTAGTGTCCTGAGCAACATTGAATTTATTATTTTTTGTAATAATTCGCGATTCTGATTTTTCTTCTGAGGATTTAATTGGCTTATTTTTTCGTAGTTCTGAACATGCATTCAATTTTCTTTCAATTTCTAATGCCTCATTAATAAGAGTTTTAAAAGTATCATCCGCGTTATCTTTCAATCGTATCTCTAATTCCGAACGCAATCCCCTTTTGAAACATTTAATTACATCACTTTCTAAATTTGCTTTAAATGTGTCATCTGTGGCACCATCATTGCCTAATTTATGCGCGTCTTCGATCCTATCTGCCAATTCTTTTATTCGCGCAGCGTATGATATTACATTTTCCTTATCCCACATAAATATATTACCTAGTTCTCCTTGCAACTGGTATACGCTTTTCGCGGGGGCATAAACTTTTTTTAATTTTTCTATTAATTCATCTAGCGTGCGAAACGTATTTCCAAATATGCATTTTCGTGCTTCTCCGGTCAACTTACTTCTTACTAATCTAGCAAGATTCTCATGTGCCTGTGTAGGAATTATGGCTTTTGCTTCTGTACATCCCTCTATAAAGTGGGCTAAAGGGATGTTACTACCGTCAAAAATAGGGATTATTTCGAGCGCGTCGCGGAGAGAAACTTGTTGATTGGCTGGCAGTGTCATTTTTTCCTGTTTTGTCGAGTCTTCGTCACTTGATACGTCGTCACTATCGTGCTCACTTATTATTGATTCGCGATTCTAATCATGAAATGAGTTTTCTTTTGTTACTTCCTTACTAATTTGTTGCGAGAGCGTTGAACTTAATAATGCTTTTACATTAGCCTGATAATCAATCACGTCATCGATAGTTAGAGTTTTATTCTGATCTATAGAACCACTGATCAAACTTGAATTTGTGTTAATTAAGGTACTATTTCCGGGATCAATAAATGCTGAACAGTCAAAATTATTGGTTTCTGAATTATCACTACCAAATTCTAAATCTAGTTTTTCTAATTCTTTATCAATATTAATTTTATTTTTCCTATCACTCTCAAGCCCGTTCTTGTTTAATTCTACTTGCTTAGCTAATTGAGGGTTTTTCTTTGCAAGATTCCTAGTGATTGTTTTTTGAATATTCCCTAAATCTACAGGTTTTTTATTCGGCATTGATTAAACTTATATTCGGACATATTTCTCAGTAATAATATATAAAATGTAAATGTTGTAAGTTACCCGTCTTCGTTCAAGTTCTTTGTGCTTAAAAATGTGTATAAAATAAATTTATTCAAAACAAATTATATATTGGCTCTCTTTTGTTTGGTTTCCCGGCCGATGCACCATAAAAAGGTTGTATGTTACGTCATGGAAAACGCAAAATACTTTCCTTTTTAATTAGGTTCCTCGTTTTAGTTGAGATCGAAGATCTCGCACAGGGAAGAGGAAAGAGAAGCCAATAAACAAATTATAGATAAGTTCAACAATTTATTATGAATAATTACAATTAAAATTTACTGATTAAAAGAGTTTAGCACAAGAAGCTGAAGGAAGACTTGTAGACTTGTCTCTAATCCTTGGGCAGGACCTTTAAAATAAAGGATACTCATATATTATGGCCCAAAGGAATTAGATAAATGAAATTAGAATTATTGGTATGAGGACTTACCGGTTATTGATTCGATTGAAGAATCAAATGTTATCTAGATGGTCTGTGTAATGGTGTGGAAGAAGGGGTTGTGCACTTATTATGAATTGGATATCCAAGATTTTGGTAGTTCCTTGACTGGTATTCAAAGTGTTCCAATGATTGATAATAGTGGGTCCAATTCAGGTTGAAATTGGTTCGAAGTATTCCAAAGATGGGAATTCCCAGATGCGGGTTTTCCAGTGCACAACACTGTCACAAGGGTACACACACTAACACGCGAGAGGTACCGGTTTGACACACTAGACACTGGACAGTCGAATCGGAGAAAACCGTAGAAAAATAGAGAAGAGGTGAACTATAACTTCTAACTTATCACGTTGCTAATGACTTAAGACTAAAGACTAAAGACTGACCCATGCTGGTCCAACGAGTTTTTATAGGGCCTAAGGCGACGTCCCTGCATGCTTGGACGTCGGTGTATACGCGGACGTCACGAGTATATATAGATATACTATACGGCTTACAATGTTTTCAGTATATCTATAGCTATGTCCTCCAGCCTCCACGTGCTTTCATGCTCTATAGTCTATGTCTAGCTATGGCTAGCTAGACAGTGTACGCTACGGATTACAATGTTCTTACTATAGTCTATACCCTATACCTTTACTCTCGTGCTCAATATATATAGTTATATTCTACAGCGTACAACGTACTGATATACATATATAGCTACACTCTACAGCGTTCAATATTCGCTCTATATTTATTGAGTATTTATTAGTGTAAGCATGCAAATAGATAAATATATAAATAAATATATTAACATATATATACGTCACGGGACGTGACACCTCCCCCCTAAGTCGAACGCGGGGTGAAGCATTCAGGTGGGGCTTCAGAGTCCCACATGGAGCGAACGTCCGCGTTCGAACGTATGGTAGAAGGGTCGTCATAAATACTAGATTAAGAAAATAGATACAATTATTTCTCATATATCAGTTTATATTCGTGAAAAGAACATATAAAAGTATATAACAAAAAAAAAATATATATATATATATGTGCGATATTAAACATGTTTTGAGATCAGGGATTACATATTGTACTTATAGTTTCTACGTGGACGAAAACAATGTGGAGCTACATGTCCTGTCTCATAGCATCTTTCGCATGCGTTTAACCATTTATAAAGTTTTATTTTATTTGTTCTAACTTGTGCATCTGAAATTATGTGCACATTTACATTCTCGTGAACATTGATTCTTTAATTAGTATAATTTTCTTCGCAAAACATAAATTTTTCTACTAACGCTTCGAACATATGGCGAGCAGCATTTTGTCTCGCAGCCTTTTTTGTAGATGCAGGCTCATCTTCATATAAATATTTTACATTATTTTTATGCATTATGCATTTAGCCTCAAATGGTGGCAATTCGGCGTTATGACCTAGTGTCTTTACAATAAAAATAGGTTTCGAAAAATCGTATTCGACTTTTGTACTGCTGAGGATTTCGAGAGGTTTCTTTCAATTGCCATGTTATCTGTAGAAGAGAAACAGCAATATTTTGATTTGTAGGTAACATGGCATTGGGAATTCAGTTAAACTATATGACATTATATAATATATGGTGTTGATTTTAGCAGAAAATTTTTTTTTTTTT
>CAKNYM010019570.1:918-11981 GCA_932195095.1 Andricus curvator
TAGAAAATTTTCTTGGGGGAGAGATGCCGCTGGGGAGACTTGCCGCATTTTTGCCATGTTTAGAACGACCTAGAAAATTGTCTTGGGGGACAGATGCCGCTGGGGTGACTTGCTGCATTTTTGCCATCTTTAGAACGCCTTAGAAAATTTTGTTGGAGGAGAGATGCCGCTGGGGAGACTTGCCGCATTTTTGCCATCTTTAGAATGCCTTAGAAAATTTTCTTGGGGGAGAGATGCCACTGGGGAGACTTGCCGCATTTTTGCCATCTTTAAAACGACCTAGAAAATTTTCTTGGGGGAGAGATGCCGCTGGGGAGACTTGCCGCATGTTTGCCATCTTTAGAACGACTTAGAACATTTTCTTGGGGGAGAGATGCCGCTGGGTAGACTTACCGCAGTTTTGCCATCTTTAGAACTATTCAGAAAATTTTCTTAGGCAAGAGATGCCTCTGGGGAGACTTGCCGCACTTTTGCCATCTTTAGAACGTCCGAGAAAATTTTCTTGGGGGAGAGATACCGCTGTAGAGACTTGCCGCAGATGTGACAATCCATCCTGGGACACTTGCCGCAGATGTGACAATTAGTCCTGTGAGACTTGCCGCAGTTTTGCCACTTTGATGTAGACTTGAACATTTTTCCCAGATGAGAGATGCCGCTGGGGAGATTTGCCGCGGGTGAGAGATGCCGCAGATGGGACAATTAGTCCTGTGAGGCTTGCTGCAGTTTTGCCATTTTATATGCACTTGAAAATTTTTTCCGGATGAGAGATGCCGCCGGGGAGACAATAAGTCCTGGGAGACTTGCCGCAGTTTTGCCATTTTCATTTGGACTTAAAAAAATTTGTTAAGGGGAGAGATGCCACAGGGAGGCTTGCCACTGGCGAGAGATGCCGCAAAAATGTCAATTTCACTGTGAGAAATGCCTCGCGGGAGAGAAGCCGCTGGGTAGAGATGCCGCAGTTGTGACATGCCGCAGATGAGACAAGCCGCAGTTGTGACATGCCGCAGAAGTGACAGGCCGCAGATGTGACATGCCGCAGGTGTGACATGCCGCAGATGTGACTTGCCGCAGGTGTGACATGCCGCAGGTGTGACTTGCCGCAGAGAGACTTGCCGCATGTGAGATGATATGGACCCCAATACTCCTCCAGAAGTCATCTGTCGAGAGGCTTTGAGATGTGGCGTGCCGGACCAGCTAGTATGCTGGATAGGAAGCATGCTACGCCGAAGAAGACTCAAAACCAGATGGGGTGAAGGCCTAGTAAGGGGGATAGCTCCGCGGGGTTGCCCGCAGGGGGGTGTCCTGTTGCCCCTTCTGTGTTGCATTGTAGTGCACGGCCTTCTTCGAAGGCTAAATAAATAGGGGCACTATACTCAGGGATATGCGGATGACTTGGTAATCCTAGACAGGGGGCTCATCAGAAAAAACCTTATGGGTCTTATAAGGTCGGCGCTGCGCATCGTAGAGCTCTGGTATTATTCTGTGGTGGGAAGCCGACGTTTTCAGATTCAGTTAAATATCTGACTTTTTGGATATGCAGGAGAGCCTTTGGGTTGACGTGGGGGCTAGGGCCTAAAATGCCTGCATGGCTCTACTCTGCTGTCCTAAAACCCAGGCTCCTACATCGGCCGTGGTCTGGTGGCCACGGGCGGAACTTAAAACAATGCAGGACAGGCTGCGAAGATTACAAACGCAAGCATTTAGGGGTTTAACTGGAGCAATGAGGTCTACGCCTAGCAATAGCAAATAGATGGACTTCGGGGACTAGACACACTTTGCCAAAGCTTTCCGTGTCTGCATCCCAAGCAGGGATCTGTGGAAACCAAATGGTAACCCGCTTCTCCAGGGGAAAATCTGGTATACAGATGGCTCCTGGGGGGCGGGAGGGTCAGGAGCAGGAATTTATGACAGCAAGAGAGAAAAAGGGATAGGGATCACACTTGGGCAACACGCTACTGTCTTTCAAGCAGAGGTCCTGGCCGTCCTTCGCTGTGCTGAAACACTAATAGAGGAAAACGCTGTTGGCAGACAGATTACGATATGTTCGGACAGCCAAGCGACACTAACTGCGATAGGGAAACCAGACATAACATCAGAACTGGTTTGAGAATGCAAAAAGGCATATAGCATTTTTCCCCCAGTTTTTTCATAAGTTTTCTATTTAATTTTTTTCCAGATTTGTTTAAATCAAATTTATTCTTACATAACTTAAAAATATTTTATCTTAAGATTCCGTTAAGACTTAAGTTAACGTCTTAATAGGCTACAAAACCCTTCCTTTTAGGCGCTCGGCGCCTACTTTGGCTAATTTTTCAAGATATTAACAAAAATTGCTTCAATAGTATTCTGCGAAATAGGATAAGCATGGGTAAAAATTGCAAGGACGTAGCACTACAATGGAAGAATCATGGTCGAAGATTGCACGACGTTAGTTCAGAAATTGATATTTTCTCATCGGGTTCCTGCAAGCTTCCCCGCCGCTTGTCTGATTTTACTGATATATTGAAAAATCAGCTCCTATTTGGATTGTATACAAATATAATGGGACAAGCGTGGCTAAACATTTCAATGGTGGACGTATCAATTTTAATATGAAAAATAATAAGTTTAAGATGGAATATGGATGGGTGAAGATTGCTGAAGTTTATTACATGATACATACATTGTTTGGTCAATATAGCACCATAACGGTTCAACCGTAGTTGAACATTGCAGGTGTAGTAGTATAAATTCAAGTATATGTCCAATCATTCCGAAAAATTATGGGAGTTAGAAAAGGGGATAGAATTCTCGGGACGACTCGCCAAGCTTATAAAGTGTTTGACTACCCATCCCGAATTTCCGGACGAGACACTTCGTAAATTTTAACCTTAATCTGAATAAGAAATTGTTCAATTTTGTGTACCTTAGATTATTTTTCATAGAAAATCAGCAGTATTACATTTTAAGTTTATTGCAAAATTTCACAAAGTACGCTGCAAGGTAATTTGTACCACGATACTCTCGAAAGTATGGTTTGTTATAAAGATCATTTTTTCAAACTATTTATCGGAAGCATTATAACTAACGTCAAACTTTGACCTCTATCGAAAATTTATCAACCTCACTAAAAAGTTCATTTTTCTCTACAAATGCCTCTTGAGAAAAACGAAAAAAATTGAATGAATTATGTCCATCTTCCAAAATTTCACAGAGTCGAATAAAAACAAATTTTTATTTACAAATTTTCTTTAAAGACGAGAACAAGCAAGTAAATTATGTCCCTGCAAAAATTTCGCAAAGTCGAATGAAAGTACATGTTTCTTGAAAAAAATTCTTTGAAGAAATTAAGTTAATTATGTCCGCCTTTAAAAATTTCGTAATATCTAAAAAAATACTTTTTTGTTCACTACTTCTCTTGTCCAAGCGAAAAAATAGGAGTAAATTGTCTCCTTCTTCGAAAATTTCGCAAAGTCCATTAATGAATTTTTTCCTCGACTAATTCTCTTGAAAAAGCGAGAAGAAAGGAGTCATTTGTGTCCATCTTCCAAAATTTTGCAGAGTCCAATAAAAGTACTTTTTTCATAAATTCTCTTGAAAAGTTAAGTTGATTATGTTGCTTTTCTAAAAATTTCGTAAGTTCTAATAAAACCATTGAAAAATTAGTCAAAGTAGGCGCCGAGCGCCTACAAGGAACAGTTAAGTAGCTTATTAAGAAGGTAATTTAAGTCCTAATACAATCTGAAATTAAATATTTTTTAATTTTGTAAAAAAAATTGATTGAAAAAAATTATGTAAAAAATTTTTTTGAAAACAAATGATATAATTAAATTTTATAAAAAGACAATTTTTGGAATGTTTTTTTTTAAATTCATAAAAATATACAATTATGTATACATTATACATTTATACATTTCCGTGATATTTTTATTAATTATTCTATGATTCTGTTAAATACTTTTCATATGACTATTATTTTCTAGAAATATATAATATTATAATGTGTATTTTATAAGCTACATCGAAATTATCTTCAGACATTTATGAACTATAAAAAATGTTAATGTTTGTTTTATTTTGACATTGTTCATAAAATCTCTTTGGTAAGGTTTGTGATGCAATATTTATTTTAGCTGATTGTGCTGGAGAATAAGAGTGAAAAGAATAATTTCTTTCGTTTGTAAAATATCAAATTCATCTCTAATTTTTTTTCAAATTACGAAACTCATAAGAAATGTTGCTTACCTTACTGACAATAATATCTAGTATCTGAAAATTTAGGCATTTCTCGTCCTATATTTTTAAAAAAGTTTTTTCAAAAAATTAAAAAATCGATAAATTCTCGTCAAAGGAAAGTTTGTGATATACCATATTTTTTATATTGATTTGCATCATCACTCGTCTTCCGATTTGTGGAGAAAAATAATTTTTGAAAAAATACAAATTTCGGAAAACTAGGGATTCTTTTAACTTTATTTGTTCTCTATTTTCCTTTTTTTATTTCCATGATTTTCGTTTCATGAGACTGGTTCAAAATTTGGTTTAAGATTCAACTATTTTGTTGAAAATTCGTTTTTTTTCGTGAAAATTAATTTTTTTAACTGAAAATTTAAATTGTCTTTTTTTAGTTGAAAATGGATAGCCTTTAGTTGAAAATTCAAAAAGTGGTTTGAAAATTCATTTTTGTGGGTCGAAAACATTATCCTTTTGTTGAAAATTTAATTATTTTGTTGAAAGGTCATCTTTTTTATTGGAAAATTTAACTGTTTTGTTGAAAATTCATCTTTCTGGTCGGAAAGTTCTGGGTTGAAAATTCAGAAACTTTGTTAAAAGTTCAAATATTTTCATCTTTTCGGGTTTGAAGATCAACTGTTTTCGATAAGTGATTGAAAACTACAAAAAATTATAAACATGAAATATTTCTTATGTTTAGCAACGAATATTATGAAAAATTAAAACATTAGGCATTTTACCACCGAAAGACATTATTCTTTCTACTAAATTCCTCTAGAAAATTGTTTCGTTCTTCAGTTGAAGTCGCTGATCTCAACGGAGCTGCCTTGATCTGCGCTTGCTTGGATTATAGTGACGTTCATTGGCTACAGTGCGCGTTTGCATTTGAATTTTAAATACGTGCGCGAACTAGAGCCAATGAGTGCCATTCAGTCGAAGCATGCGCATGTCTTTCGGGACCACTGTTGGTAAAGAGAAGAGTATATCGTCATGGCGTGTTACTGTGACTGTGTTAAATAGAGCCAGAGATAGAAACAGATTGGATCAGTGTGGCCAAACCTTGCACTGTAAAGTCTGTAAAAGGCGAAATACATGAAATATATTAAAAGATGAGTAATGAACCATAACCTCAATTATTATGGTAGTATGTTTTTAAACTTTTTATGCAAAAACAAGTAATTGGCAAATTAATCATTTTTACGCTCTATAACTGTGATTTATATTATAATTAAATTATAGTTATTTTAAGGTTGCAAAGAGTTTTCAAGAGTTCTAAAAAGTTTAAAGTGAATCGAAAGATTTACATAATTTAAAGAAGTTTAAAAATTGTTTAGAGGACTTGAAAACTTTCAGAGTGTTTCAAAATATTCCAAGGAATTTTCAATTTATTTCAGTTATTTAATTGATTTCAGAAAATTTTAGATATTTTAGAGTATTTAAAAAAATTCGCGACATTTTCGGAAGCTTTAAAACATTTCAAGGAATTAAAAAACAAATTTTAAGGGTTTGAAAACTTTTAGAGTATTTTAAAAGATTCTAAGGAATTTTCTGTTGATTTCAGTAATTCAACTGATATAAGATGATTTAAAAATATTCGGAGTCATTTTCGAAAGCTTTAAAAAGTTTCGAGTGATTTTAAAGGTTTCAAAGAACTTGAAAGATTTTAGGGAATAATTAAAGATTCAAAGGAATTTTGTATTTATTTCAATAATTTGAAGAAATTGCGAAGGATTAGAAATATTATAGAGAGTTTTGGAAGAATCTAAGGCATTTTCAAGAGATTTAAATAATTTCAATGGATTTCGAATGATTTGAAATGTTATTATTAATTTAAAAGGTAATTTAAAAGATTCTAAGGAATTCTCAATTGATTTCAGTAATTTAATTGGATTTCAGAGGATTTAAAAAATATCAAGTGATTTTAAAAGATTTCAACTGACTAAATATTTTAGTAAAATATTTCAGAGAATTTTAGAGGATTCTAAGAAATTTTCTTTTATTTAAATAATTTGAACAAATTTTAAATGATTGGGCATATTGTAGTGTATTTTAAACGAATCCAAGGTATTTCAAAGAGATGTCACTAATTTCAAGGAATTTCAAAAGATTTTGAAGGGCTTAACATATTTAAGTGATTCAGTACTAAATTCACTAAAGCACTACCACATTTGTAATCCAGGTATGCCACCTTGTACTGCACGTGATCTATTTGAAGGATTCGTTTTTTTATTTACTATTTGCAATAAAGCATTTTATCAAACAAAAATGGTTTCGATGTGGATACTTGAATTATAACCTGCAAGCGATTAGATTGTCAATAGAGTCAGGTGCAGACAACGTGCCCCTAATAGATTTAAAAAAAAAAGATAACTGGAACTGCCTCTGAAATCATAAAGCTCCTGCTTTTGTTCCCTATAGCCGTTGCTCACGTTATTAATGATCCGGTAGACGAGGTTTGGCAAATGGCTTCTCTAAAAAATTCAATAAATGAATATTTAGATTTGCGAGTGAAATGTTTTCCCGCAGTTAAATTACGTCCGAAGCATCGTTTTGTTGTCCGTTACCCTTCGCTAATCGGAAAATTCGGGCCACTGAAACACGTGGCGACGTTGCGTCCAGAAAGTAAGCACAGATTTTTCAAAAATCATGGGAAACACTGTAAAAATTTTGTAAACGTGACGAAAACGTTGTCAGAAAAGCATCAACTTATGGAATCTTTGCACACATTTCAGATTTCCTGAATTTTCACGATGCTGTAAAATACAGTCCAGAGAAGCACAGGGAATGTGTTGTTTCAGTAATAGATAATTTTTTTAGGGGAGATACAGGCGGTATACAATATGAGAAAAATATGTGCGTTTGTATTTGGTTAAGCAAGTATGGAAATTTTGAATTATGCATAATTAAACGGCCATAAAGCCAACGGCCATACCACGCTGAAAACCCCCAGTTCTCGTCAGATCACTGAAGTTAAGCAGCGTTGGACGCGGTTAGTACTTTGATGGGTGACCATTCAAGAATACCGAGTGCTGTTGGCACATCGTGGGTGTGGTGAGCCTACACTTGTAGTTATCTATAACTACAAGAAAACTATCCACCTAGAAACACTACCCGAATCGGGTAGTGTCACGCCTACCTTGAAAGGGAAATGGCTTAATGGTATAAACTACTTTCAATTGACACAAGTCACGCCAGTCTATATTTCTTGGGCAAACATATAGAGATTATAGAGAACAAGGAAGTTGGTGTTCATGAAGTACTAAAAAATGATGGGCTTGACCATCTTGCTGAAGAGATTTCCATTTTTCGGCATTCTGCTTTGTTATCCCCCGACCCACTGCCAGAATCTATTATCAACTCAATTCCAGTCTTCTTACCCAAATATGAACCATGGTCATGGAGTAGGTCCTGGGTGCTCCAGAAATGCTTTCAGGTGAAAATCGTCAAAATGGCAGATTTGTGCTTATGGCGTGGTGGTAGCGATATTAAATATGAGCATTATATTGTATTATTTGGATTGGACTAATTAAACTAATACCAAGTCGTTTACCGAATTATTATGTATGGATTTGACAAACATATATTTGAGCCAATTTATTCATTTATTCTTATTCCAGATGCCGAAAGTCATTAAAGTATGGTCCCGTAATAGGAACCTTAAAAAGGCTATTATTTTACGAGACCCCTCCGAATTGGTACTTCATAATATTATTTCTAAGGAAAACGAGAAACAAAATATCAATGGTTCCAGACTAGTTTTGGAGAAAGATGGCACAGAGGTCGAAGATGATGAGCTGCTAGAAGCTTTCCATGCACAAGGAAATATTTTCATTTTACTGCAGGATAATGAATCTTGGCAGTCGCCTGTTGTGTACGAGGTCGTTCTGGAAATTACGGAAGATTCTGAAAATGTTGACGCAGAGTCCAAAAGCCAAGAACAAGATGTGGCAACGAATAGTTCTACCGATGATCTACTGCCTGGAAAAAAGGATAATGAAACGAACCACGCTGCTCTCGACAAAGCAAATTCAGCTTCACAAGGGATAAAGCCAAACTGCCAGCGAAGAAGTTTGGAAGCGGAGTGGTCTGAATTTAAATTTGACAAGAATCGTTGTGCTCGCTCAAACATATAAAGATTAGAAGATCAGGAGAATGATAACAAGTTGACATCATACTTCGTCAAGGAGGCTGTTCATCAATTATGTGACATTAAGATGTCAATTCCATCAGCTGCATTTGAACAAGCTGCTGAGCAGTTAGTCACCACTCATCCAGGTTTCTTTCAGGATCGCAATGCTCGAGGTGAAAAAATGGGTTCTGGTTGCTTTACACTTACACAGAAAATGAAGTGTCGAAATAGTAATAAACACAGAACTGCGAGTAGACAATCCCGTTCGGAGTGCTTAGGTATGAAAGTTAGCAAAATTAGCTTGATGTCCATGGCTCAAGCCGGCTGTTTAAATTGACAACCAACATTAAAATACTCCACAAATGTATTAGAAGGAATGAGATTGTCTTTGAAAAAATGGTTGATTGGACCAGAAAATACTGAGCAACAAGATTTAGAAGAGAGCAATTACATGGATAAATCAATCGCGGATAAAGAGAATATCGCTCCGTCAGCAACGAATAATGACATGGGTAGAGTAATAACTACTCAAGAAAAGAATGTGTCAGTAGAAGATGAATTGACAGAAAAACAAAAAAGTCAAAGGTTGGAAACTCATTTCGTGGAGACAATCGGATATCAGCGAACATTTTTGAATAATCTCACTTTTCCGCCAAGTGCGTCTGATATAGTCGACGCTTGGCCTATTCTCCTGAATCTTACTTTTTACTTTGATCACTACGAAATGCTGATGGGTCACACACTGGAAAAACTGGAAACAGAAATTAAACAAAGTGAAAAGAAGATATTTGCATATGGACATTGCAAGAACAAGAGTTCGAGTGACACCATCAGCGATGCATAGACCATAAGAGTTATAGGAGATATTTTGATAGAAGATTTCAATTCTCTATTTCCCAAATTTCCGGCGAGACTTAAAGCATTATTATAAATTCATTGTTCCTGTATTTTTCATGATCTGACAAAATTATATTATTTTCTGGGGAATTAAGGACCCTCAGGAACTAAATGCACCACCTGATACCTTCGGCTGGGTTGCTTCTATAGGTAAGACGTTTGAACTTTTATGGTTTGCACACAAATCTTGCAAATATTCGAAATGGTGGTCCTAAAAGCAATTCCAAAATTCTGGATTTTATACAATTTTAAAGATGCATTTACTAGGTGCCACACCGATGGAATTATTTCCATCGTCACATGATGTAAATTTACAGCAACTTTTTTTTACAGTGTGTTTACTGGTTTAGGTAGGAGTGGCCTAGGACCATCCCCCTTTAGAAAACCCGGAAAATATTCTCAGCTTTTATGCTCACAGATTCTAAAAATGACTCGAAAAGTGATTTTATAGAGTTTTTTGTTAATAAATAAATAAATTGTCAAGAGAAATTGTTTCAACAAAAACTAACCAGGATTTGGAAATAATAAGAAAGGTACTCGTAATCAGGGGACTTGTTAAATATTTTAAACAAGAGGTATCTCGGGGATCGTTTTTTAAACAAATGATTATTGTTTAAAGCTATATTGTCTTACAGTAATGCTAGAAAGTTGCGGTTTTTTTCTGACACTTTCAGCTTTTCTGTGACTTTTCAGATATGAACGGATAATGAATGAACATCAACAAGAATATCTTTTTAAACAGAATTTCATTTTTTTGTATGGGATGAAGTATTTTTACTGTTTTGCTAATGTATTAAAAATATTTATGTAATAAAAAGGCTATCTTTTTCCGCGTTAGGTCCCTTTCTTCATGGACGGTTTTATACATATATATATAGATAAATTAAAACCGTTTTATATAAATCACTGACTATATAAGAAGTATATTAAGGCTTATATTAAGAGGTAAATAAATAATTCTCAAGGTTTTATTTTGAGAAAAGAATATCCTAAAAATAAAGAGAATTGTTAACAAAATGATTCTGTTTGATGTTTATTTATTATCTGTTCATTACTGAAAAGTCAAAAAATTTGAAAATTTCATCAAATACCGTAACCTTATAGCAATGGGATAGTTATAAACAACCGCGCCATGCAGATGCGTCATTATATGCGACGTATATCGTTCGCACGTCCTGAAGGTCGCACGCGTGACGGTGAAAAACGAGCTTTATGCGTCTCGTATAATTACATTGTATGATGACGCTGTACTACTATGTACTTCATGTATACCTTAAGGTAATTGGAAAAAACACTTTTTTTTCAAATTGTGTCAAGTATTAGAAAAATATGAAAAATAAAAATTTACCTCTACTGAAAAGGAGGTTATGAACCTCGTAATTTCAGTAGCGATAAAAAGATAAGCTTGGATTTGTGAAAGTGAAATAAAACACTTGTCAGATCACAAGACTTTATAAATATTAATTAAATTAGCTCTCAGATCTCCTATCAATTTTAAACGTTTTTTTCAATAAAATTCACAGACTGTGATAAAAACACGTAACAGTGCACCATAAACAACCGATCAGAAACGACCTAGCTTAACCAATAGAAAGAAACGCCATGTTGAAGTATATTTCAACCACGTGATCACGCGGGAACATTACAAACTTCCTTTAATATAATAATGGTCAAATTAATTTTAAAACATTTGAAAAGTTGTAAAAGTAATTTCGACACATTGTTTTAAAATGTTTAATTTCTAAAAATTAGTATGTCAATATCAGTAACTTGAAAATACTTATTATTATTATTATTATTATTATAGATTAGCAGTTCGAACTCG